>ML247549.1:129027-149957 GCA_005239495.1 Nicotiana undulata
ATATAGTAACACTCGGCACGGAATGTCCCCTCATGCATAACCTTACAATCACTCGGCACAGAATGTCCCCTCGTGCATATATATAATAACACTCGGCACGGAATGTCCCCTCATGCATAACCTTACAATCACTCGGCACAGAATGTCCCCTCGTGCATATATATAATAACACTCGGCACGGAATGTCCCCTCGTGCATGTATAATAACACCCGACACGGAATGTCCCCTCGTGTATAACCTCACAATCACTCGGCACGGAATGTCCCCTCGTGCATATATAATAACACTCGGCACGGAATGTCCCCTCGTGCATAACCTCACAATCACTCGGCACGGAATGTCCCCTCGTGCATATATAATATAATAACACTCAGTCAACACGGCATGTCCCCTCGTGCGACGAATAATAAAAACACAAGGCAACAATAATATGAAAGTCAACAACACGAAGTCTCAAGTGCATGGAAATATTCAATACAATTCTATTGTTCCGGCAAGGAGAAATCATCATTTACAACATCAACAAATGCCCGACAAGGGTCTCAGCTATAACCAACCTCGCATCAGTAATACAATTTCAACAGTGTAAGCCTCAACTGGAACAAATAACTCAATAACTCTCCACGTCATGAAACAACATCAAGTATCACTTTTAATTCATAATTTACTCATAGTGCGGGGAATATTAAGAACATAGCAAATTTCATCACAATTGACTCACGGGCATACTTGACCGCAACGCATAGGCACTCGTCACCACGCCTATACGTTGGACATGAGTTGCACATAGCAAATAAGACTCTATACCTAATCCCTCAAGCTGAGGTTAAGCCAAACACTTACCTCGGCTCCAAAAATTGCAAGTCAAGCCTCGATCACAGCCTTTCCTTTAGAATCCGACTCCGGAACGGTATTATCTAGACATAATCAACCCAAGTATATCAATAATGGCTCAATAAATCAAACCCATAGCCTAATTATTTATTTCAAAGCATTCATCCTAAGATTCCGAAATTTGAACCCGGGCCCGCTTGGCCCAAACACGAGTCTCATACCAAAACCCGATCATACATAACCCCACGAGTTATAATATATGATTTGTGTTAAGATTCGACCCCAAATGGAGGTTGAATTACTCAAAATTCTAAAAATCCAACTTTACCTAGAATCCTTAATTCCTACTTTAATTTCCATGTTTTTAGGCCTATAGTTTAGTGATTAATTGAATAAATTAAGAGTAAACGAGGTCAAGATCACTTAACTATGGAGTTATGGCAGTTGGGGAGCTTGATTTTCGCTTATGGGTGGGTTTGAGGAAGAAGGGGGAAGTGAAAAATGGGAGTGACCCGTAATGGGTCTGTTTTGGACTTAAAGAAAACACCTGAGCAAAATACTCTATGCGTTCGCGTGCACTGAGCCGCGTTCGCACAGGCTTATTTCCCCAGGCCTATGCGTTCGCGAGCCCAGAGCCGCGTTCGCACAGAGCAAAGTGGCTCCCCACCCCAGCTCCCTTAACATGCAGTGCGTTCGCACCGGATTGGCCGCGTTCGCATAGGCTTGAGCTCCCTGGCCTGTGCGTTCGCGGAGAGGTCTGTGTGTTCGCACAGAGTAATCCCAGCCCCCTCCCCGCGTGTGATATGTGTCCGCATGGCCATCAACGCGTTTGCATAGTGGAAATTAGATCCTGACCCCAGACCCCACTTTTTACCCTGTGCGTTCGCACCCCCTTGAGTGCAATCGCATAGGGTAATTTACCTCGACACCAGAAACCAGCAATTTAGACCAGATTTTGATGTTTTTCACACCCCGTTAGCTACCTGAAACTCACCCGAGCCCTCGGGGCTCATAACCAAAAACACACACGACTCCCAATACATCCTACGGACTTGTTCAAGCTTTTAAATCATCAAAATATCATCAAAAACCATGAATCAAACCCCAAAACAAAATTAATCAAACTTAAGAACTTTGAAATTCTAGAATTCACTTCAATGCGTCGAACCGGCCTAAACCACTCGGAATGACTTCAAATTTTTTAGATAAGTTATCAATGACACAACGGAACTATTTCCGGTCTTGGAATTTCATTCGGACCTCGGGAACATAAAATCACCTCTCAAGCCAAATTTCAAATTCTTTAGAAACCCCACAAGCCATTAACTCCATTTTTCCTCATTTGGATCCGAAACAAATTAAATCAAACCCATTTTACACCAAATTCTACAGATAGGACAAATAACATATAACAAACCTGTACCGGGCTCCGGAACCGCAATACAGGCCCGGTAACACGGTTTTCACATAATTATTCTTTTTCAAAAGCCTTTATTATTTTCAGAAAAACAATTTTCTTTAATAATTTATTTCTCGGGCTTGGGACCTCGGAATTTAATTCCGGGCATACGCCCAAGTCCCATATTTTCCTACGGACCCTTCGGGATCGTCACATCACGGGTCCGGATCCGTTTACCAAAAATATTGACCAAAGTCAACTTTATTCAATTATTCAACTCAAAAATCCCATTTTTCACATGGAAGCTTCCCGGCTACCTGCCCGGGCTGCGCACGCATATCGAGGTGAGATTAACGGAGGCTTTCGAGGCCTCGGAACACAGATTTAGCTGAAAATACTTAGGATGACCTTTTGGGTCATCACAACCGCGTCGCATGTTCGATTCACGAGTGGGGTAATAGATGCATCTATGGTTCGAGCCGTTCGACCCTCCGTACTGCACATTTATTTTTGTGACGCTTCGGTCGTACAGTTCGGCATATCATGTGCTATATAATTGACTGGGTGTTTTGTTGTAAGTGTAAAAACGGTTTCATGTGAAAAGGAAATTTAGTACATTACATGCTAGTGAAATTTATCATTAAAAGGAAATTGCAAATTCATACTTGATATTTCATGTTTTTGTGATCACTACGACTGTTATACCTGCCTATCCTTTATTAAATTATGTTATTTAGTTTTGACCCTAGTAAGTATCACGTCTACCTCTCGTCACTACTTCTTCGAGATTAGACGGGATACTCACTGGGTACATATTTGTTTATGTACTCATGCTACGCTTCTGTACTTAATTGTACATCCTCTCAGGCAGGTGCATCTGGGTATTCATCCGGAGCTCTTCCTTGACGTATAGTTGGCGTGGACTTCTCGGTGAGCTGCTTCCCTTGACTCTTTTCTCTGGCAGCACCCTGGAGTTCCTCTTTTCTTTTGTTATGTCTGTACTATATTTCTTCAGACAGTAGGGCAAACTTGTATTTTCTTTAGGATACTCTTTTCTATTAGATGCCCATAGACTTGTGACGCCAGTTCCTCGCATGCACATGTAGTGGATATTATATTGTTTTGGGTTGTAAATTGTTGGTAGTGACCTATTCAGTTATTTCTTCCTTTATAATGGTTAGAAAATCTTGTTTATCTCGTCATTTATCCCTAATATTTCACAAGAATTGGAAAATGTTGATAAATTAAAATGGGGAATTACTAGTAATTAATGTTGGCTTGCTTGACATCGGAGTTGGGCGCCATCGTGACCTAAATTAGGATTTGGGTCGTGACAAAAGTATATATTGAAAATCACGTATCTTGAAAGAACTATGTTTTAAAGATTTCTCCTTCTAAAAAAATATATATATATACATACATTCGGAGAAAGTATGTTTCAAAGAGGATCTTTCTATACTGAAATGATTATATCTTTAGAGCTTTCAAAAAAAACTGCGGTTTAAAATTTTTCACCAACTTATTGGGTTTATTGGTTAAAGTCTGATGTGGACAAACTGACGCAGTGTTGAGTTGCCGGTGTGTTTATTGTGTGGTGGTTTTCCATTTGGCTCTTATTTTCTGTCCATTCTTCTGGTATTATTATGTTGTTCCGTTGATTAGTTTTCGGTAATTCCTTTCGCATTTTATTACCATGTTGTTCACTATATCGTAAAAACTTTAGATAGATATTATGTCCGGTCATTTCAATATTGCTGCCTGTTTAATTTCATAGACTAATGGTGTCTCGACTAGTTCTCGTCACTACTTCACCGAGGTTAGTCTTGATACTTACTGGGCACCGCTGTGGTGTGAGCATACTATACTTCTGCGCATTTTTGTGTGCAGATCCAGGTAATTATTGTAAGTAGTTGCGCGGATCATTGATGAGGAGACTCAGGGTAACCTGCTGCTGCTTTTGCAGGCTTTGGAGTCACCTTCTTGTATTTATTATTCATACCATGTTGTATTCATTCTGAACCGTGGTAATTAGAGATTTTAGAGTAAATTCGTAGAGCTTATGACTTGTATTACCAGTTTTGGGAACATTGTAATTCTGTCAAGATTTCTATATCGATATTGTTAGATTTCTTTTATTATTGTTGTTATTCTCTAAATGTTAGGCTTACCTAGTCCCTAATACTAGGTGCCATCATGATACCCAACGGAGGGAAATTTGGGTCGTGACACATCTCTAGTATTTCTATCAACAGAGTCATTTATGGAAATTGCGCATTTGCTCGTTTCGTTTGTGTCGTATAGATTATGCCAAAAAGAAAGAAGAGATAGCCTTAACATACCTGGAGTAGGAGAAAACTCAGTATGATGTTCTTAGAAAAGATTTCACCGTACTTTGTTAGAATCGCAAAATTTTACGTTGCTACGGTTCTAACAATTCTCGTTGAAATTTTTTGGTTGCAAGAAGTTTGGTCGAAATTTTGTTAGAATCTCTAACGTTCTGCTTGTAGGAATTTTTGTAAGAATTTGGTATGAAACCACATCTAATTGTGATATGGTTTATGGTCGTATACAAGTTACATATGCTTTTCCAGTTTCAATCACCAACTTGGTTTCCAATTGATTCAAATGGTAGATCTCCAGTTATGATATCATGCTAAGACTAACAACTAGTAATGATCAAAAAGTTAACAATGTGTTTGATTTGTAATAGATTTGCTTGGGTCCACGGTGGGTCGAAAATGTGTAACCAAAAATCTGTATTGTTGATATATCAATTAAATTGGGAAGTCTTGACAATAATGTATTAGGTTGCCACTTAATAAGAAATGACTAAGAGTCATTTAATTAAGAGGTCGCTTGCTTCCACGTGCGGTGGGGTGAGAAATTTAAACCTTTATCCACTTATTAAGTAATGTCTCGTTACCCGGTAATTAACTAATTACCTGCATAATTAAGGTTTATCACAACTTGTTTTAATTACTACTCATTTGTAATATCATACTATTACGGTCATATGGTACTAGTCCGTAAATATCAGGTATTATAGCTTGGACCGTATTTTATCCCAAATCGATAACCTTCAACAAAATTCTTTTTCTTTAATTCATGTATCCTTTATCCTTCATGCAACTTACTTATCGCTTGTTATAGATAGCATAAATATGTTAACCTCAATATAATCTCATCCCCGAGCATACGTCGATTAACTTACGACGAAACTTTAACGTACTAAAATGCAAGATGTAACAACATGGGCGTCCTCGGCCTCTACCTCGGCCCCAGCACTCGCGGCCTAGCATGGGGTGCATGTGTTTTGTCATCCGATTTGGATGTGCGTGTCCTCACCATCTGTGATAGAATAGAAACACAAAAGTTTAGAATCCTGAATTCGACAATTTAGCACGATAAGCAATCAAAGAAGTGAAGCTTTTCCTAACAGTTCCATAGCCTCTCAAAGATAAGTACAGACGTCTTTAAACCGATCGGCGAGAATCTACTTAACCTACTGGTGAACTCCGGATTGTAGGGAGATTATCAGGAGGGGCATATCGGACGAAGTTGTGAATGCGCACAAGGAGGGCATGAGACGGTTTGTGGGATTGATACAACATGGTCTCGTGAGTCAAGGCCACATGGGATGAGTGAGGATTGTGTTTTTTATGAGTTGAATGGGGTTACTATTGTTTATGAGGCAATTAAGGATGATTAAAAGAAGATAGATTAGTTAGCCATGGCCAGAATGGCACATGTCCGGCCGTGATCAATTCCTTCAGTGTGATTGAGTTATGCGTGTGGTTTGTGCCGGTGTGTGCGAGGCTTGTCGGCCGTCGTAATAAATTATATTTTGAAGCATTCAAGTATTGTGTCCTGTTAGGTGTAGGCGGATCCCAAAAGGTTTATGGTGGTATAGGCCACTACTTAAGGATTTGCATGTAAGGTGATTGTGGGAATTCACTTGTATATTGTTATGGTTCTCTTGAATTGAGGTAAGAAAAATATTTCTATATGATGAAGTGTTCACCTTATTAGTGATTCAGGAGTTATGATGGAATTCTTGCGCTATTTCATATTAGCATATCATGTGCAGTAAGCAGCACATAATTTAAAGTAAGGATCAATATTTTGGTTCGGTGTTGTCAAGGATGTCATGAGCTCGGATGAGCAAGAAAAAGGGAATTTGAATGTTTAGAGTAAGCTGGTGTCGACTTCAGCATCACCTGGGATCGTTGCTTGGTGAAAGAGGCCTTCCACCCTGGTTATGGGTTCTTGAATTGTTTTACAACGTTAGTGTGGATGGTGGTGTGGATGTGCAGACTTGTTGCCTTGTGTGGAATGTCGTGGAAGCGTGACCGCAGGAAGATTGCAGTAGTGTGACTTGTAGTCACCTGATGGATTGAAAATTAGACCGAGTTTGAGGAAGTGTAATGTTGCTTATTTGAGAATTTATGCCTAGAAGGTGTCCAATTCATCTTTGTTGTAGATTCTGGGGTGTTGTCCCGGATATGATGGTGGTTCTTGCATGTTATGAGGAGAAATGGGTTATTATGGACCCAGATAAGGCTATCAACCTATTTCAGTGTGAGCAGAATCGGCTTGAAGTGTGTGAATGGATTTAAACAAGATTATGGGCTTCATGCGAGTCAGATATGTTCATTTCAGTATAGTGCTCCTCAATGAGGGGTGTTGGAATATCAGATGTTGTTCCGTCTTCATCCAATTCATGTAATGTTGTGATTGCGCCGTATGAGTTGTGGAACGGCTTGATAGATCCATGTGTGTTGAGTCTCCGTGTAGTGATGATGTTATGTTAGCAGGATGGCTCTTGAGATTCAGATTATATATCGCACCTCACTTGTGCTTAAGTTTTGTGGCATATGACTCTATCAGTCTCCCCAGGAGGGTATTATGAACTTAGCGTGCTTGTGACCGGTATTCAGTAATTTGTAATAGTGAGCAAATTTAGCTCCGTGTACATCTCCTTATGTGAAATTTTATGATGGGACCGGGTGGCACGCGGCCACAGGTATGTTATTTGGATCGGGTTGCACGCCGCAACAGTGTCATGATGAGTACGGTTCCCTATATTTATTTTTCTTATGTTATACTTCCTATTGTCTGAGGAAAGTCCATATTAGTTGCGCGAGTTGAGTAGTCCCCTCGTGAGTCATTTCCTTATATATCATGTTCGAATTGTGGCCTACCGGCGCATTTTGGCATCGTGTGAGACTATTGGTCATGTCTGGGGTGATTGGTTGTCTGAGCAGTTCATACTGGGTGAAATGAGATTTATAAATTTGGAATCAGTGCGATAAGATTATGTGAAGTATATTGCATGACAATTACCAGTATTTGGTTAGCAATGAGGCGAGGATTTTGGTCAAAAAGGAGAGATTCAATGTTTGGTTAACTTTGCAGTTGGTTAGAAATTCTGCACATCTCCTCCGGGTGGTGGTATCGTCAGCATTATAGCGGGATGAATATTTATATCATAAGGTGCATTGGGAGCATCAGATTCGTGGAATTGTTGGGCTACTAAGGTTCAGGGAATGTCATTGTGGATTGGATGGTGAAATATGCAGTGTATGGTGCTAAATTCAGTAAAGGTATGCACTCATGTTTTGGTACCTCGTGTGGTAGTTGATACAGTGTTTATATATTAAAAACAGGCCTGGAAGAGAAATTTCAAGTGCTGGAACTGGGTTCTGAGCTTATTTTATGGATAAAAGAGGATATCTTCAGATTTGATCAAGCTAATGTTCTCAACGGGGTTGTGGTAGCTCGGGCAGGTGCACGAAGTGTTGCACTTTAATTTCAGATAACTCAAGAGAAGTTCTTGGCACGTTCGAGGACGAACGTGTGTTTAAGTAGGAGAGAATGTAACGACCCGACCGGTCATTTTGAGCTCTAGCACGTCGTTCAGCGGTTTGAAGTCATGAGCAGCTCCATTTTAGGTATTATGACTCGTAGGCGCGGTCGGAGTTGAATTTCGGGAAGTTCAAAGTCAAATTGGAAAGACAATTCTCATTTTAGAAGCCTTATGTTGGAAGAATCAACTAAGATTGGAATTCTAATTAAATGACCTCCGAATCAGGATTTGAAGGTTCCTGCAGGTTCGTATGATGATTTAGGACTTGGGCGTATGTCCGTATCGGGATTTGGATAACCCTGGAGCGTTTCAGGGCATATTACGAAAGATAGCATTTTAGAAGAATTTCATAAGCTTGCGTTTGAAGGCATTTCAGTGTTATTGATGTCCGTTTGGGATTACGAGTCTCGGAATAGCTTCGTATCGTTATTCTGGAGTTGGAAGCGTGATCGGAAGTGAATTCGGATGTCCGTAGGTTATTTCGAAGTCAATTGGCTAAAGATAGGAATTTGAAGGTTTTTGAGAAATCTGACTGGAAGTGGAAATTTGAATGTCAGGGTCAGAATGTGATTTCAAAAGTTGGAGCAGGTCTGTAATGTCGATAATGACTTGTGTGCAAAATTTGGGGTCAATCTGAGGTGATTTGATGGGTTTCATCATTGAATGTAGAAGTTGGAGATTTCTAAGTTCATAAAGATTGAATTGGGGAGTGATTCGTTGTTTCGATGTGATTTGAGGCCTCGAGCAAGTCCGCATTATGTTTTGGAATAGGTTGGTGAAATTGGACGGGGTCCCGGGGGCCTCGGGTGGATTTCGGGTGGTTAACGGATCAAATTTGGAGTTTGAAGAAGGGCTGAAGTTGCTGTCATCTAGTGTGACCACACCTGCGAGGCTTTGACCGCAGGTGCGGCTTTGACGCCTCAGGTGCGGCTTTGATGCCGTAGGTTTGAGTTTTAGCTGGAGCTGAGGAAGCCGTGGGTGCTGGAGTTTAGGCGCACCTGCGGAAGCGCAAGTGCGAGATGGGGACCGCATGTGTGGAAATGAGCCTGGGCAGACTGTTTTAAAAACAGGAATTTTGTCATTTCTTCTCCTATTTTGATTTGGTATGGGAGATTCTGGAGAGTTTCAGGGAGGGATTTTTGTGAAAGATTACAAGGTAAGTTATTCCAACTCATTTTAAAGTTAAATGCATGGTCTAGGTACGGGTTCGAGAATGGGAAATTGTGGAAAATATGGAATTTTGAAGAAAACCTAGCATTCGGTATTTTTGATTTAACCACAAATTTGAGCATGAAATTAGGAGTATATTGTATATTTGAGCTAGTAAAGCTATGGGTAGAGTTTATCTTCAAGAAATTACGAAATCCAGGCACGTGGGCCCGAGGGCATTTTGGTCAATTCTTCGAGCGGAGTTGGGAATTTATATAATTTGAATTGTTAACAAATATTAGAGTATATTTTCATTGGTTTGTTGTTATTTGGATAGTTTTGGGGCGTTGTGCATCCATTGGAGTCGTCGGAAGGGCTTGGAAGCCGGTTATGGAATTTCGGAGCGAGGTAAGTCTCCATTCTAACTTTGTGAGGGGGAATTGTCCCCATAGGTGAACTAAATAAATATATGCTATTATTTGTGGGGGCTACGTACGCACGAGGAGATGGGAGTCCGTGCGTAGCTACTATTATGCCATGTTCGGGTAGTCTTGGACCCACTAGCATGCCTTACGTGTTGTACATGTGATCCTGCCAATAATATTAGACTGACAATGCTATTGAATTGGTAATTTATTCCTAAGAAAGCTAGGGTGTACCTTTCTTAATCATATAGAAAGAGAATTGATTCCTCCGTGGTTAATTGTGTTCCTGATAAAGTTATATTATTGAATATTATTAAACTTGGCAAATGAGTTTCAAAACAAAGATTTAAATGCTATATTTCGTGTTCCTTTAAGGAGAATTTTTACAACTTTCTTGGGTAACTGCTTTCGTGATGAATGTGGACTTATTGTGTGAATATGTGTAGCTACGGGTGCATGAGTCACATGTATGATTCGCGAGCAGGATAACCCTGTATTTATGTAGAACCGCGTCTCATGATCGATTTGCGAGCGTGGCAGATAGATGCATCTATGGTTCGTGCCGTTCGACCATCGGCAGCGCACAGTTTATTATTGTTGGTCCGTGCCGTTCGACCCTGGGCATTTTCTTGCGCATGATAAATGTTGCGTATTTCCTGTGACTTATACATGTTTATTGGCCTAAGGAATTTGAAATTGCCAACTAAAAATTAAGAAAAATTGATGTGTTAAATGTGAAATAAGTTGATATTTCTTATCCCTACTTGATATTTAATTGCCTATGATACTCATGCTTAGCACCTCACTTGATTATATTTAACTTATTTCTAGCAAGTGTCTAATTCGACCTCTCATCACTACCTCTTTGAGGTTATGCGGGATACTTACTGAGTACACGTTGTTTTCGTACTCATGCTACACTTGCTGTGCATTTTCATTGCACAGGTACTTTCATAGTGATGTGACTTGTTTGGATAATTAGGCAAGTTGCATCATCCGGAGGCGATCCGCAGCTGACAGAGTCTCCCTTGTATCGTATTCATTTTATTTTAATTATCCTTGTCCAATTGTATTTCGGACAAGCTTTGTAGTATTTGTAAAATTCGTAGAAATTGCTCATGTACTTGTGTCACCGGGTTCTGGGATGTGTTTGGGATTTAATTTAACAAATGGAATGGTTTACCTGTCGTATTTATTTAATAAATTTTCTATTTTCTCATTGGGCTGTAAGTGAAAGGTAAGGATTTCAAAATTATTAAAACAGGAACTAAGCTCAAATATTAAATTATTGGCTTGCCTGGTAGTGGTGTCCAGCGCCATCACGACCTTATGGATTTTGGGTCGTGACAATCACTCCGCTCGCAGAATATATAAATATTGCGAAGCGGTCACACATATACATACATTTTTCTTTAAGTTCTTTTTCCAAAATAATAATGATTCGTCTGAAAGCACCTATTAGGAGAATCTCATGAAACAAACTTTCCTACGAAGGAATTACAAGGCATATAGTTCAATTATGAAATTCACAAGGCATGGTGTGAACCTAACTACCCGGAGATATCAAGAATAGTCACTACGCACGGACTCTCGTCACATACGTACGTAGTCCCCACAAATAATGACATACATTTAATTACTTCACCTATGGGGACAATTCCCTCTTACAAGGTTTAAAGGAGACTTACCTCGTGTCAAGCCTACTTCCCAGGTCAAGAACGCGCCCGAAACTCCAAATTAGTCGCCCGACGACTCGAAACTAGCCAAACATCGCATAAATAAATCAATCCAAGCTCAAGAGTCTAAAACTCTCCTATTTGAATGATTATTTCAACCTAATTTGCAAAATCCCAAAATACACCCCCGAGCCCACATGTTCGGATTCCAGAAATGTTCGAGGAAAACAATCACCCATAACCTAAGGATCAATATTATATAGTTTTTGCATGATTTCATAACTAATTCCTTGGTAATTCCTCATTTTTATCAAAAACCTAGGTTTTACTCTAAACCCATGATTTCTACTAATTTAATGTGTTAATCTACCTAAGAATTCAAGTATTAAACTTAATTTATGGTAGGAATTACTTACCTTACAGCTTCTAGGTCGAATATCTTCTTTGCAAGCTCTCAAAATCGTCCAAAGTGAAGAAAGTGGCTCAAAAAGAGACTAAGTCTCAATTTTAATGTTACTGCCCAGCTGTCCCATTCTATGCGAAAGCGGCTGAGGCAGTGCGTTCACGAAGGATAAGGCCCAGGCCCCTCTGAGAGCCATTCTATGCGAACGCGGATGGGGTCATGCGAACGCGGAGGCTAGCTGGGCTAGACCTACGCGAACGCGGTGGGGAGGGGTGCGAACGCAGAGGGTAAAGCTTAGTCGGCCCACTAACTTACCCTATGCGAACGCATGCAAGCCTGTGTGATGCATAGGGTATTTTTTTCCACCCCTGCCAACTCGTTCTATGCGAACGCGTGAGTACAATCGCGAACGCATAGAAGGAAACCAGACCGAGAAAATCTGGTGTTTAGCATTTAGCTCCGAGGAGTCCGAAACTCACCCGAGCCCCCCGGGACCCTGTCCAAAGGCGCTGACAAGTTTGTATTCATGATACGGACTCACTAGAATTCTAGGAACGAGAAAAACAACAACGAAATTAAGTATCCGACCCCAAAACCAAATTGAATCAAACTTTGAACTTCAAGTTCTAGAATTCGCTTTCAACATGCCGAACCTACCTATACTACTCGGAATGCTACAAACTTTTGCGACCAAGTCATAATTGGTATAACGGAACTATTCCTTGTCTCGGAATTCCGTTTGGACCTCGATAACACAAAAACACGTTCCAAACCTCAATTTGAACTTAAGGAAATTCTTATTTCACTATTTTGCGCCGAAACGCTCCTGGGTCATCCAAAACCCGTTCTGATCATACGCGCAAGTCCGAAATCATCATATGAACCTACCGGAACCTTCAAATCTCGATTCCGAGGTAGTTTACTAAAAATGTTGTCCGGAGTCAAAGTTAGCCTTTAAGGCCAACCTTAAGGAACTAAGTGTTCCTATACCACTCCAAACTCCTCCAAACCTCGAACCACCCATCCCCGCAAGTCATAAATCAGTAAAAGCAACTACGGAAAGTCTCATTTAGGGGTACGGGGTCCTAGAACACAAAAAGACCGGTCGGGTCGTTACAGAAAGTTAACAACACAAAATCATGACATTTAATACAATACAGAAGGAGGCAAGGATGTACATGTTAAGGAAAAAAACAACCAAGGCAAATACAACAAATAGAGAAAAAGATTAACAAGGGTCACTACCGAGGTACCACCTCGTAGTCCCAAAATTATAAAGTTAAGTCACAATCTTTCCTTATATCACGGCGGGAGCCTTTAGATTTAGTTTTGAAAAATCATTTTTTTTCTTAACTAGCACCTCGCATTTTAGCTCACCTTATAACACCACATGACTTCTAGTAGTTCCTCTACTAGCCACGCATATTTAGACCGCCTTATCTCACTGCATGCATTATAACACCCAAAACTTATATCACCGCATGTGTGTCAATATCACAATGTATCACAAATCGCACATCAAGTGCCCAATATTACAACTTGCCAGAAAAGCCAACAATAACAAAACTTCACAATAAAGAGCCCACGACTCCACCACAATGTACACAAAGTCTCAACAATAACAACCGAAGATTAACTCAATAAAATAATATTTCTCAACTTACACTTTGCCTCAATAGAAACACGACCTTTACAACTCAATACCAATCTCAACAACAAGATATTCCAAGAATAGCAATTTCAAGTAAAGAATTCAACAATTAAATAATGAATACAAAATAAAAGAAAGCAAATAATTCAACTAAATGTTTGGGCAAGTTTCAAATAAGAGATAAGACAAGCAGACATGTGAAATTAGAGTAAATATGGTGACTTTAACACGTCAATGTAACTCAATTAGAGCATGAACGGGAACTACATAGCTAAAAAGCTGAATTTCAACATGTTTCCCGTGTACACACTCGACACCTTGCATATGCATCCTTCACATATCACAATTATCACAACAATACCAAATCCTTTGGGGAATTTCCCTCACACATGGTTAGACAAGTCACTTACTTCAAACGACGCTATATCAATCAACTAGAAGGCTTTTCCCTCCATTTTCCAACTCGGAAAGGCTCGAATCTAGCCAGAACAATTTCATACTTTAAATATAACTATCGGAAACTAATTTAAACAATGAAATTACAATCTTTGCAAAGATTGTAAAATCGACCCACAAAGTCACCCCGAACCCGCGTCTTAGAACCCGACCAAAATTACAAAAATCAAACACCCATTTTATATTGAGTCTAGCCATAAATGAATATTCCAATCAGACCTCATTTCGCCTTTCAAAACTCAAAAATTTAGCCCAAGGAGTTTCTACAAAGTTTTCCCAATTTCAAACTCCAAAGTACCAAATAAATGATGAAGTTAACTATAGTTTCATGTGAATTGATCAAAAACGAGTTCTACCCCATGGTCGTCTCTGAAAATCCCTCGAAAATTTGCCTCAAACCGAGCTCTCTAAGTCCTAAATGAATTATGAATCAAACCCTCAAATTTCCCATTTTTTGCCCAGCGACTTCTGCTTCTGCGGCCATTGGGTCGCTTATGCAACGCTGCACCTGCGGTAAAACTGTCGCAGGTGTGGAAAAGTCCACAATTTCTGCTCATGCGGAGTATTCTTCGCTTCTGCGAAGGACGACCAAGCATCTCCTCTTCCGCATCTGCAATCACAACTTTGCACCTACGGATGCGCACATGCGGTCCACTCCTCGCACATGCCAACCTAACAGGGCTAATCCACTTTCACACATGCGGTCACTAGCTCACTTTTGGGAGCCCGCACTTGTAGTAAATCCCTCTGCATGTGTGATTACACCATAAGAGGCCAGCTTCATTAAAACACTAAGTCCAAAAAAGATCTAATTTCCATCTGATTCACCATCGGGGCCCTGTCTGAATATACCAACAAGTTCCAAACAACATAAAAGACCTACTCGAGGCCTAAAATCACATTAAAGAACGTAAATTCTACAAATTGCAACCCAAATTCAAGCTTGCACAATCATGAACTTCCGAATTCTGAAACCAACGTCGATTCATACCAAAACAACTCTGATTGACCTGAAATTTTGCACACAAGTCATAAAGTACATTATGGACCTATTCCAACTTCCGTAAATTGAGATCCGACCCCGATATCAATAAAGTTCATTCCCGGTCAATCTTTCCAAAATCTTCCGACTTTTCAACTTTCGCCAATTCACGCTAAAACGACCTATGGACCTCTAAATCAACATATGGATATGCTCCTGTCACAACCCCAAATCCTAACTGGTCGTGTTGGCGCCTATCGTGGAACTAAGCTAGCCACTATCACATAATTACACAATTCCTTTAATAAAATTTACCAAAATCATTAATAGCAAGTATAAAATCTTCTAAGTTTGTAACAAAATATAATATAATCTAACAGTCTAAAACCATTCCCCAGAACTGGATTAAACTAACCACGAGCATCTAAGAATCATGCTAACACTGCTAATATCATAAAAGAATGTCTTCAGAACAAGATACTAAATACTAATGAAGGAAGGGAAATGGAGAAGTTGTGAACGCTAGATAGCTACCTCGAAATTCCGAATGCTGACGCCGATTGGAGTCAGATGATTACTTCTCAGAACCAGTACGTGGATCTGCACACAGAGGTGCAGGGAGTAATGATGAGTACGCCAACTCAGTAGTAATAAAAATAAATCAAGTCTAAAGATAAGAAACGCACAACACAAAACACCAATTCACAAATAGTGAAACACCGAGTATGAATAAAGTATACATTTAATACATAAGTTTGAAAACCAATTTACATAAAAAACCTTTGAACAAGTATATTTTCAAATGCTTCTCGGTAGAACTCCCAAAATATAAGTATAAGAGGAAGAAATGAATCTTAACCAAAACTCAGCAAAATATCCTCATAAAACTGCCCCTCGGGCCAAATCATCACTCATAAATAGTCACTCAGCACCTCACCATCACTTAGTAACAGTCACTCAGCACCTCACAGTCACTCATGCCTCCCAATCACTCGTCCCTCGGCACTCGGCACAAGCACTCAGTAGGTACATGCACTCACTGGGGGGTGTGTACAGACTCCGGAGGGGCACCTATAGCCCAAGCACTATAAACAAGCCAAATAATGGAATCAATCACTCAGGCTCTCGGCCTCTCTCATATCATAAATATCCTCACCATATTGGCCCTCAGACTCACTTAGTCAGACACTCTCAACATGCCACTCGGGCCATAAATAAACCGGGTTCTCGACCCAAAATAGTATTTTATTTCATGCAATGATAATATCATAAATCCGAGTGTCAAACAATTTAACAAGAAAGACTGGGTGTAAAATCATGATCAAAATAGTGAGAATATCAGAAAATAGCCGCCAAGGGGTTAAAACAGATCGGCACTAGGCCCCAAACATGGCTTACAACCCAAATAGATCAAATCATGGTAATATTATTTAACACATGCTTTGAAAGCAGTATCGCAACTCAATAGTTGCCTCAAAAGGAACATATTTCCAAAGTTCCAATTCGCGCACCACACTCGTCATCCAGTGTGTGTGCCACTCCAAAACCGTGAAAGGATGTAAAGTGTGGGGTTTCATACCCTCAAGACTAATTTAAAGACATTACTTACCTTAAACTAGCTCGAAAAGCTACTCCGCAACACGCTTGCCCCTCGAATCAACTTCGGAGTGCTCCAAATCTATCAAGTTCAGATTTTTCACATCAATATATGCTAGGGGGATGAAACCCAATAGAAAAATATCAACTTTATGCACAATTCCCGAAATTAGCCAAAACCCGACCCTCGAGCCCACGTCTCGGATCTCGACAAAATTTATACCAAAACGATCCTCATCATCTCACGAGTCTGTACATATAAGGAACTCTGAAATCGGAGTCTGTTTGACCCCTCAAATCATCCCTAAAAAGCCTCATAATCTCACCCCTAATTTCACTATTTTCTACTGATTTTCCCCAATTAAACACTGTTAATTTAGTCCTTACTCATATATAATTGAGTTAATAAGTCCAAAAATCTTACCTCAATGATGCACAAACATTTTCCCCTTCAAAAACCCTCAAAAAGCTCGGAACCCGCACAACAATGGTGAAAAGAGGGTTAAAAATCGTGAAGTCTCCTTTTTATACTTTTCTGCCCGGGCTTTTCGCACCTGCGGTCTAAACCTCGCACCTACGCTCAGGTGGACCGCACCTACGATTTTCATTAAGCAGACCAAAATCCCGCACCTACGGCCCAGGTGTCGCACCTGCGGCTCGCAGATGCGACCACACGACCGCTCCTGCGGACCTTCCCCTGTCTGGCATTCCACCGCACTTGTGATCATCAAGCCCGCTCCTGTGGCTCGCACATGCGGTCAAACATACGCAGGTGCGGAAATCACAGTAGAAAAACATCAGCAGCTGTTTGCTGCAATTTTCCAACTTCGAACTTCCCGTTAATCATCCGAAATCCATCACGAGCCCCTCGGGACCCCAACCAAATATACCAACACATCCTAAATGATCATTCAAACTTATTTGCATTATCGGAACACCCAAAATAACATCAAAACACCAAAGTCACATCAAATTCAAGCCTGTGAACTTTGAAATTTCTAGAATTCACCAAAGATGTCGAAACTAACAAAAACACATCCGCTTGACCTGAAATTTTGCACACATATCCAAAATGACATTACGAACCTGTTCCAACTTCCGAAATTCCATTCCGACCCTGATAGCCTATTTTCCACTGCCGGCCGGAAATCACCGAAAACTAACTTTCGCCAATTCAAGCCTAATTCTACAGCGAACATCACAAACGTATTTCGAACACAGTCCTAAGTCCCAAATCACCTAACGAAGCTATGTGAATCATAAAATCCACATTCCGAGGTCATTTACCCATAAGTCAACTCCCAATTCACTTTTCCAACTATATGACTATTTTTACAGACTAAGTGTCTCAATTCTCACAACAACCATTCTGAACCCTAGCCAACCTGAATCTAACACATCATAAAAAGTATGACCAACCTATGACAAGGCAAAAACAGTAAGTGTAATGCAGATTCTAACTGAACCACCGGTCAGGTCATTACATTCTCCACCTCCTAAACAAACGTTAGTCCTCGAACGGGTCTATAAACATACCTGGAGTCTCAAACAATTGAGCATATCTGCTCCACATCTCCCACTCGTTCTCCCAAGTAGCCTCATCCACTGGCTGACCTCTCCACCGAACCTTCACTGAAGTTATATCCTTGGACCTCAACTTTCTGACCTGACGATCCAAAATTGCTACTAGCTCTACCTCATATGACATATCACCCTCAAGCTGAACTGTGCTGAAGTTTAAAACATGAGACGGGTCACCAACATATTTCCGGAGCATCGACACATGAAATACCGAATGAACACTCGACAAGTTGGGTGGAAAGGCAAGTCTATAAGCCACCTCTCCAATCTTCTAAAGTACCTCAAAAGGACCAATAAACCGAGGACTCAGCTTTCCCCTCTTTCCGAACCTCATAACACCCTTCATGGGTGATAACTTCAGTAGTACCTTATCACCTTCCATAAAAGACACATCCCGGACCTTCTGGTCCGCATAACTCTTCTACCTAGACTTCGCAGTGCGAAGTCACTCCTGAATCAACTTCACCTTCTCTAACGCATCCTGAATCAAATTTGTGCCTAATAGCCTAACCTCACCGGGCTCGAACCAACGAACCGGAGATCTACACCTCCTTCCATATAAAGCCTCATACGGGCCATCTGAATACTGGACTGGTAGCTATTATTATATGCAAACTCTGCGAGTGGAAGAAACGGATCCCATGAACCACAAAAATCAATCACACAGGCATGCAACATGTCCTCTAAAATCTGAATAGTCTGTTCCGACTGCCCGTTTGTTTGAGGATGAAATGTTGTGCTCAACTCTACCTGAGTACCCGTACCTCTCTGTACGGCCCTCCAAAACTGAGATGTGAACTGGGTACCTCTGTCAGACATGATAAAAACTGGAACCCCATTGTCATTACCCAAAATCCTAACTCAGGTCGTGATGGCGCCCAACACCGGGGTCAGGCAAGCCAACACTTAAATCACTAAGGATTTTCCCCCTATTTAATTAAACATTCCATCCCGCGACAAGTTTTGAAGCTCAAAACATTAAATGAAAAGGGTAATTAGCCAATTTGAACAAAAACAGTCATAAAAGGCATGAGTTGATATATATACAGACCCGTAAACCATAACATCTACCACGTGTGTGCCAGGAACTAGTGTCACAAGTCCTACGGGCATACTAACAGAATATACAAAAGATACAATAGAACTGTCGCACTGTCTGAAAGTAATAGACGGGAAATAACAAAAGAAGACTCCATAGTGTTGTCGAGGATCGACAGGAGAAGCAGCTGAACATGAAGTAAGGTCCAACTATAATTAGAACCTGTACAATTACGTACAGAAGCGTATCATGAGTACATAAATAAAAAAAGTACCCAGTGAGTATCAAGTCTAATCTCGAAGAAGTAGGGACGAGAGGTCGACTTGACACTTACTAGGGTCCAACAATATAATTTAACAGGATATGATTAAAACAATAGGCATACGAGGATGATAAAGCAGTAAACACTAAAGATAACTGCAATTCAAATAAATACTTGAAGTAACTAAACAATTACCACTTCATTTCCCCTCGTAATATCTGTCAATTCAATATCCATGAAATTATTAACAATTTAGCATGCGCATACGGGATAAGGACAACCGGCATGAGCCATCATAATAACCATATATGTGCGCTACCGAGGTTCTAACGGCGACCATAAATGTATCTTTCAATCCACCGTGGCGTACGACTCGCTCCTATGAGAGTGGGGGAAATTAACACTCCGCTTGTTGAATGTAAATTGTGAAGTGGTCACATGCACGCACAATATCTTCTTAATTTACTTTCCAGAGGGCATTCCCTTAATTTACCAAATTCCATGATCTCAGGGAAACAAGCTGCATATAACATGAATTCGTAAAGCACATAATTCATTTCGAGGAAGAACACAAGGCATGATGTGGACCTAACTACCCAGACATCAAAATAATAGTCGCTACGTACGGACTCTCGTCACCTTGTACGTACGTAGCCCCCGCAAACATTAACACATAGTCATTTAATTAACCTATGGGGACAATTCCCTCTTACAAGTTTAGAAAGGACACTCACCTCGTGTCGAATCTACTCTTCGGGTCAAGAATGCGCCCAAAACTCCAAACTCGTCTCCCAAGGACTCGAAACTAGTCAAGTGTTACACAAATACATCAATTTATACCGAAAAGTATGGAATTCTCCTATTTACTTAGTTATTTCATCTTACTTTGAAGAATCCCAAAATACACCCCTGGGCCCACATGCTCGTATTTCGAAAATATTCGAAGCAAACACTTACCCATAACCTAAGGATCATTAATATATAGTTTCTGTATGATTCCATGGCAGATTCCTTGATAATTCTCCCATTTTTTATAAAACCTAGGTTTTTACTCTAACCCATGATTTTCCACTAATTAGTGTGTTAATCTACCTAAAAATCCAAGTAATAAACTTAAATTATCACCCCAAGTGAATAAGGGACAGTGCAGCTGCCCCTTGTGTGCGATCACAGCTGGGGCAGTGCAATCGCAGAAGTCAGCTAGAAGGGCCCCCTGAAGGCCTACAGTGCGGTCGCGGAAGGGGTCGTGTGATCGCGGAGGCAAGATGGGCTAGGCCTTTGCGATCGCGGGGGAGTGGGGTGTGAACGCGGAGAAAAAGCACTAGGCCAGGCCACAGCTTACCCTATGCGAACGCAGACAAGACCTTGCGATCGCACAGGGAATTTTCCTACTCCTGCCAACTACCAGCTCCTTCTATGCGATTGCATGAGTGCACCTGCGATCGCACAGAAGGAAACCATACAGTAACAATCTAGTGTTATTAAATTAGCTCCGAGGGGTCCGAAACTTACCCGAGCTCCTCGGGACCCCGTCCAAAGGCACTGGAAAGTCTGTATTCATGGTACGGACTCGCTCAAATTTTCGTAACGTGAAACAACAACAGAACTAA
>MDKH01216118.1:0-22124 GCA_005239495.1 Nicotiana undulata
TACGATTCTTGAAGAAATGCGCTATACGTCGCCTAAGGATAAAGATTAACTAAATTAATCATCGTATAATAGCCCAAAAATCAGAAATTCAATTTCTCACAAAACCCTCTATTTTCCCAACATTTCTTATGAATTCTCATGGATTATGGAAGTGGAATTCTTCAAGAATTGAAGTAACGAACATGCGGGAAGCCAAAGAATTATCTACCCGAGTAATTAGGCCGAAATCACTGCTCTAGAGCTCTTGGGGTGTGCAACAATGGAGGAAAAATGTGTTTGGGAAGAAAATTCATGAAATGGGGCTTTTTATAGGACTGGTCAGCAGTTTTCGCCCCTGCGACCTTTGGATCGCAGGTGCGAACTCGCACCTGCGGAAAAAGGGTCGCACCTGCGATGGGCCTGGGCACTGGGGGTTCTTCGCTCTTGCGGACTTTGGATCACAGGTGCGGACTCGCACTTGCGTGAAATTGGTCGCGCCTGCGACAAAGGCCTGGGCCCTGGGGAGGTCGCGCCTACGGAGCATGGTCCGCTCCTGCGGAAGAAAGGCCGCTCCTGCGGAAAGAGTCGCGCCTACGAGAGGAAGACCGCTACTGGAGCTGGAGCCGCGCATGCGATTGATTTTCCGCTGGTGCGAGCCTCGCGCCTGCGGCTCATGGACCGCAGGTGCGGCCACACCAGAAAATTCCCACCAGCTATGAAATTGCTGGGTTTTTTACCCCCGCTTGAGGTCCGGGAGACCCCTAGGCCCACCCGAGCCCTCGACAAATTACACCAACCAATCCCAAATCATATGACGGACTCGCTCGAGCTTCCAGAACACTAAAAACATCATCCAAACTAGGAACCACTCTCCAAAACCCTTAGTTCCAAACGTAAGATTTCAAGAAAATTCAAATGGCTCACCAATACGCCGAACGAGTCTATACTGCTCGGAATGTCCCCAAATTTTGCGGACAAGTCATAAATGACTATACGGAACTATTTCCAGTTCAGGAATTCCATTCGGACCATGATATCATGAGGTCCAATTCCAGGCTGAACTCCAAATCTTATGAAATTCTAAATTCTAATTTAGGTGTCGAAATACTCCCGGGTCATCAGAAAACTGAGACGAACACTCTCCTAAGTCTGAAATCATCATCCGGAGTTGCTGGAGCTTTCAGAACTCGATTCCGAAGTCGTTTGCTCAAAATGCTGCTCGGAACCAAAATTAGCCAAATAGGCTAGCCTTCAGGAACCAAGTGTTCCTGAACTGGCCAAATCACATCGGAATCTCGAACTACCTGCCCACACAGGTCATAAGGCACGAGTAGCCTTTATGGAAAGAGTCATTCATGGGAACAGAGTCCCAACACAAAAAATGACCGGCTGGGTCGTTACAACACATGAAGTGTACGGTAAGGTATTCGCAGGCCATGAAATGATGTTCTCGGGCCATGAAGATGGTGCCTACAAACCATGATGCCTCTGAATAATGGTGTGCAATATTAAGTGATCCTCAGGTCATGGCATGGTGTCTTCTGGCAATGAGGATGATGCATTCAGACTAAGACACCTTCGGACAAATTGGCTACATATCATCCAATCAGATGTAGAGATATGATGCTAGAGGTAAAACAAGACAGAGCATAGTCTTGTGTAGAGTTGGGGGCAGAGCTTAGCCCCTGAGAGAAGAGTGTAATGCAAGGTTTGGAATAGAACAACATTTTTGGTTATGCAATGAGAGACAATGCTTAGTCTCGTGCAGTGGGAGGGCGATGCTTAACCTTATGCAGTTGAGGAGGCAGAACTTAGGCTCATGCAAGAATTGAGACATGGCTTAGTCTCATGCAAAGAGAAGGTAATTCGTAGCCTTATGCAGTTGAGGAGGCAGGGCTCAGCCTCATGCAAGAATTGAGATAAAGCTTAGTCTCATGCAAAAAGAAGGCAATGCTTAGCCTTATACAAATAAGGAAGCAGGGCTTAGCCTCATGCCGGAATTGAGACAGGGCTTAATATCATGCAAAGAGAAAGAAATGTTTAGCCTTATGCAAATAGGGAGGCCGGGATTAGCCTCATGTAAAGAGAAGGAAATGCTTAGACTTATGTAAGTGGGGAGGCGGGGCTTAGCCTCATGCAAAGAGAAGGCAATGTTTAACCTTATGAAAATAGGGAGGCAGGGATTAGCGTCATGCAAAGAGAAGGCAATGCTTAGCCTTATGTAAATGGGGAGGCACGGCTTAGCCTCATGCAAGAATTGAGACAGAACTTAGTCTCATGCAAACATAAGGCAGTGCTTTTCCTCATGCCGATGTAAGGGTATGAGTGAAGTATTCTTAGCTGGCAATGTGTTTTATGCATAAAATTTTGTTGTTGTGACGATTCTTATGATGATGACCAATTCCTAAATCCAAAGAAAATTTCTGAGTTTTACGCGGGAGGTTGCTTCGTGCCTTTGTCTGCTGGCTCTTCTCCATTATGCCTGAGGATCCTGTTCAAGTTACCATGGGTAGCATTTAGCTAAAACGTAAAGTTTTTTTTCAAAAGTATGTGTGCATAGTTTTCAAAGACGTAGTAATATGCAAATTAGAAATCAGTTAGATAAACCAGTAATTGTGACGTTTAGAGAAATTGAGACCTTCTTTGTCACAGAATTTAAGGAATAACTACGCAGTTTATATTAAAACCCTCCGCGACCAATACCCACTTTTCCATCATTTGTGAACGGGAAGAGAGCTTTTGAAGCAGTTTTGAAGAGAGGAAACCATTGTTCTTCATTGAGGTAAGGATTTTGGACCCTAAAACTCGATTATATATGATTAAGGACCAAATTAACAGTGTTTAATTCATGAAAATCAGTAGAAAAGTGAAGTTAGGGCTTGAGATTATGAGACATTTTAGGGATGATATGAGGGGTCAAACGAACTCCGATTTTTGAGTTCTTTATATGGACTGACTCGTGGGATGCTGAAGAACACTTTGGTATAAAGTTTGTTGAGTTCCGATATGTGGGCCCAAAGGTCGGTTTTGAACAATTTCGGGATTTTTGAGTAATTTTGTTAAATTTCGATTGGGTTTCATTCCTTGGCATATTGTAATGGTATAAATATAATTTTTGGTATATTTGGAGCACTCGGAGGCCAAATTTAGCAGCAAGGGCACTGCGGAGCAGTATTTAGCTGGTTTTGAGGTAAGTAACATTTCCAAACATGGAACTGAGCGTTCAAAACCACAAATTTCCTAATATATGATGTTAATTAAGGTGACGCACATGCCAAGTGACGGGCGGGCGGGCGTACAACGAATGTTTGTGGCCTGGCTCATCCTATGGCACTGCCTAATGGTTATTCCAGGCTGATACTTGTAATGTGAAGGTGGTATTTACCTCGAATATATTAGACATCATGTTAAGTATAAATGTTAAGGCTTCATGCCTATATGTTCAGACCGGAACGGTCAGTAATTGTTGTCTCTATATGTGAATACTTGCTTTCATGTACTCAGTCTTGTTATAGCATATGTTTCATGGCTCAGTCTCAGTAATTGCTAGTTTATTTATCTGTTATCATTGCTTTAGGCTGATTCTTATATCTGTGAGCCTTGTGAGTGAGACTTGAAGGTATTGACTGAGTGAGGCCGAGAGCCTGGTATTGAGACAGTTATGAGATCGGACTACACACCGCAGCAATCCTTGAATCATGCCTTCGTTGGTTTGATATAGCGCTTGGGCTTATAGGAGCCCCTCCTAAGCCTTTACACCCCCAGTGAGTGCACATATATTGAGGGATGGATCTTCCCTTGACTTGGATCTTGTCCGAAGTTATTGATATATTTAGGGATGGATCGTCCCGGAACATGGATCTTGTCCAAGCGATATGTTCCGGAGATGGATCTTATCCGTGGGGCTGGACTGGCCTTTTCCTTAGTATTAGGTGACTGCATCACTTGTGCTCATCTATAATCCGGGACGGATTTTCCCTGGGCCTGAAGGCCAATTCTAGTACTGAGTGGACTTCCTTGTGAGAAATTGGAATACTACGTAGGTTGTACAGACATAATTGATACATTTCATTATTTTATCAGTTACATTATTGTCATGCTCAAGTTTATACACTGTTATTCAAATTACCGAAGGTTTAGTCCGTCACTACCTCTCAGCCTATAGTTTGGGTTCGTTACTTCTGAGTTGGTGTACTCACGTTATACCCTACACATTGTGTGCAAAAACACTATCATTGGTGAGTGATTCACCCATAGAATAAATAAAACCCAGATTTCTAGTGTGTCAAAGTTCCAAAGGGCTTCAAGAACCAAAGGCATGCTCACACTAGAGAACCAAATACTCAGAAGTTATTCAAAGGATATTAGGAATTATACCCTAGTTTGGCAGAGTTCACAAGAGTCTCACATGGACCTCGAGCAGTGTTTACACTGGGGTTGTCGAGGATAGAACCTAAAGTACCTAAAAGTGGGAGTTTAAAAGTAGAAGAATCTAAAAGGAGGCAGGGAAAGATTTAAAACTGATTTAAGTTTTGAAGAAAACCATCATAATAGAGATTAAAACATATAACATGTCAGCAGAATTGCACTAAGATGATTTGCAAAGTTGTTCATGCTCAAGCATACAGTTTAAATAAGTTAAAGTCTGAAAAGTCTAATTAGGCTAAGTGTACATACTAGAATTTAGGACAACCTTATTCACTCACAGAAAAGTTTTGACAATGTATTAAGTTAATCAGTCAGAACAACCACATGAATCCAAATCGATACAAGACGTATTAGAAAGCAAGTTATCAGGGTATATGAACGATAGAGAAAGAAGTTTAATAACAATACAAGTTTGTGAAGATTTAGGAATGATTAACTAATTAACATACTAATGTTATCCTAAGGATGCCAAATTCAGAACAAGTTCAAACAACGTACATGAAACAAATTAAGCATATTATTTAAGAGGATTCATATTATTCAAAAATAACCAATCTCAGAACTAACATTATCAACTATAGGACTAAAAGAGAATCATATAAATAGGCAGAATCAAGCTCAGAATGGATTTTAAACATGCTGCATTGTAAACATAGTTCAAGGATACATAGAAATGAATGACAAAGGATAGTCACTCACCAGTTAAGCAAGCAAACAAGAATAATACCACAAAATCGAGAGTCCAGAATATTTGGCCTTGGCTTTCAGCCGGCCATGACCAGAAGCCAACAAGAGAGAGTAGGAAGATTATAGAACCAAGTCCTAAATTTCTTAATGAGAGTATATTAATTCGAGTCTGTCTAAAGGGGAAAGGGTAAGGGGTTTAAATAGTGTAGGAACTAAACACATAAACATGGACAGTAATTAATTCAAACGATCAGTAAAGAAGAAATTTATTGAAACCCTAGTTTTTAGGTAAACCACACAAAATCGGCAGAAAATAAAGACAATAAACTATACATTGCATGTGCTGAACATAGACACGAAGTTATTCAAAAGAAACTCGAACCATATTTGGTCCAAATGAAAAGGGTATGAAACCCTAATTTAGGGTGAGTAAAAGAAATCGACAAAAATTGGCAGATTCATGCATAATAGGACGAATATAGACGGGATCATACTCAAAGTTAAAGCATGAACAAGTTTTGGTTCGAACAAAAAGAGGATTTGAAAACCCTAACCTTAGGGTTAAGTACGAATCAAAGATAGATATAGAAATTAATCGTGCTTTCAAAGAGCAAGTGATGAACACAGATGGAATAAACAGCAAGTTAAGGATTTGAACCAATTATTGTTCGATTGTTACAAGATCTGCTTGCAATATTAGGCAAACAATTATGTAACACCATAAACGGGTAACCAGTAGGGAGGAGGGGTCAATAAGGTAAGGGAATCGTTGATTGATTCCATTTTTGGTTGGAATCAGATGGGATAATAGGTTGACGGTGCTAGGGTTTCTTTAGAGGAGGAGAAAAATAAAGAGCATTTAGGGGTGGCGGGTGGTGAAATTGGTTAGGGTTAGGGTTCTTGGGTAATTAAAAGGGTGCGGTTAAATAGAGATTAGGTCGGGTTGGCTTGGTGGGTACCGACCCGATTTTAGTAAAGGGTTGTTTGGTTTGGACTTAGGGTAATTGGGCTAGGTATTTAGGTAATTGTGTTGGAGGGTTGGTCCAAATTAGGTTTTAAAAATTAGGGCCAGATTTTAAATACCCAATTTATTAAATGAAATAATTTATAAAAAATAATAAATAAAATAACAAAAATATCATTTGTGCATAAAAACGATTTAAAAAAATTATGTAACACTATAGATACATAAAGGGTTATTGTTGCATAAATAAAGTGATCATAAGTATATAAGGGCGATTATTTCAAAATATACAATTTTCGCCTAAAGATGCAAATATAATTATAATAAATACATCAAAAATATTTAAAGCCTAATATAAATATAAATGATGAGGTTAAATGATAAAATCATCATAAAAATTATTTGTGATACAATTAATAATTATTCATATAATAAAAATATGGGAATAAATTGATTTAAAAATCTTTAAAAATTAGGAAAAATAATTGATGATACTCATGCATTATTTTGAAAGTATAAATGTATATTTGAAATGTATGAGGAAAAAATTGGGTATCAAGAAGTGCCTCTCTTTACCCGGGAAGGCAGAAAGAGTTAGGGGTAAAGAAATGATGAGCGATTTTGACCGAATATGGTAATTTGAAAGATATAGGAGGCACTATGGCTTCTGAGTTGCCTACATATCCCTGGTTTTATTGGAATCAGGCATTGTGTAGTTTTTTATCCAACGGTGGAATAAACCGATAGAGTTATTGTAAGAACGGAAAAGATATTCTGGACATGGACAATATTGAGACTGTAAATGGATGTGTCTAGATACGGTTATGGATACTTGAATAGTTGTCGGATGAGAATGGGTAACGGACGATAATCAGTGATGTTTGAAATTTTTTGAAGAATTTGCTGGATGAAAATCAGAGCGAAGATTGCTCCTGTTAGGATAACGGTTTCTCCAGAAACTGCCTGCAAACTCAAAAATACGAGTACATACAAGTATGTATAGATCATTGCGTAAACTTAGACATGATGCAAATTCCCTTTGGACCATGAAGACTGTCTTCAGACAAGGAGGATGATGTCCTTAGACCATGATGTTCCGGGCCATGAACTGTACGGTATGGGATTCACATGCCATGAAATGATGTTCTCGGGCCATGAAGATGCTGCCTAAGAACCATGATGCCTCTGAATAATGGTGTGCAATATTGAGAGATCCTCATGCCATGGCATGGTGTCTTCTGGCTATGAGGATGATGCCTTCAGATTAAGACACCTTTGGACAAATTGGCTATATATCAGCTAATGAGATGCAGAGACATGATGCTAAAGGTAAAAATAGACAGAGCATAGTCTTTTGTAGAGTTGGGGGCAGAGCTTAGCCCTTGAGAGAAGAGTGTAATGAAAGGATTGGAATAGAGCAGCATTTGTGGTTAGGCAATGAGAGATAATGCTTAGTCCCGTGCAGTGGGAGGGCGATGCTTAACCTTATGCAGTTGAGGAGGCAGGGCTTAGACTCATGCAAGAACTGAGACATGGCTTAGTCTCATGTAAAGAGAAGGTAATTCTTAGCCTTATGCAGTTGAGGAGGCATGGCTTAAGCTCATGCAAGAATTGAGATAGGGCTTAGCCTCATGTAAAGAGAATGCAATGCTTAGCCTTATGCAAATAAGGAGGCAGGGCTTAGCCTCATGCCGGAATTGAGACAGGGCTTAGTATCATGCAAAGAGAAGGAAATGCTTAGCCTTATGAAAATAGGGAGGCCGGGATTAGCCTCACGCAAAGAGAAGGAAATGCTTAGACTTATGTAAGTGGGGAGGCGGGGCTTAGCCTCATGCAAAGAGAAGGAAATGCTTTACCTTATGAAAAGAGGGAGGCAGGGATTAGCGTCATGCAAAGAGAAGGCAATGCTTAGCCTATGTAAATGAGGAGGCACGACTTAGCCTCATCCAAGAATTGAGACAGAGCTTAGTCTAATCCAAAGAAAAGGTAGTGCTTATGCTCATGCAGATGTAAGGGTACGAGTGAAGTATTCTTAGCTGGCAATGTGTTTTATGCATAACATTTTGTTGTGGTTACGATTCTTATGATAATGACCTATTCCTACATCTAAAGAAATTTTGTGCGCTTTACGCGGGAGGTTGGTTCATGCCTTTGTCTGCTGGCTCTGCTCCATTATGCCTGAGGATCCTGTTCAAGCTACTATGGGTAGCATTTAGCTAAAACGTAAAGTTTCTTTTCAAAAGTATGTGTGCATAGTTTTCAAAGACGTAGTAATATGAAAATTAGCAATCACTTAAATGAACCAGTAATTGTGATGTTTAAAGACATTGAGACCTTCTTTGTTACAGAATTTAAGTAATAACTGCGCAGTTTATATTAAAACCCTCTGCGACCAATACCCACTTTTCCACCATTTGTGAACGGGAAGAGTGCTTTTGAGGCAGTTTTGAAGAGAGGAAACCATTGTTCTTCATTGAGGTAAGGATTTTGGACCCTAAAACTCGATTATATGTGATTAAGGACCAAATTAACAGTTTTTAATTCATGAAAATCAGTAGGAAAGTGAAGTTAGGGCTTAAGATTATGAGACCTTTTAGGGATGATATGAGGGGTCAAACGAACTCCGATTTTTGAGTTCTTTATATGTACAGACTCGTGGGATGATGAAGAACACTTTGGTATAAAGTTTGTCGAGTTCCATGATGTGGGCCCAGGGGTCGGGTTTAACCAATTTCGGGAGTTTTGAGTAATTTTGATATATATCGATTGGGTTTCATTCCTTGGCATATTGTAATGGTATAAATATGATTTTTGGTAAATTTGGAGCACTCGGAGGCCGAATTTAGAGGCAAGAGCACTCGGAGTAGTATTTTAGCCGGTTTTGAGGTACGTAACATTTCCAAACATGGAACTAAGGGTTCGAAACCCCAAATTTCCTAATATATGATGTTAATTAAGGTGACGCACAAGCCAAGTAATGGGCGTGCAGGCGTACATCGAATGTTTGTGGCCTGGCTCATCCCATGGTACTGCCTAATGGTTATTCCAGGCTCACACTTGTAATGTGAAGGTTGTATTTACCTCGAATATATTAGATATCATGTTAAGTATAAATGTTAAGGCTTCATTCCTATATGTTCAGACCGGAATGGTCAGTAATTGTTGTCTCTATATGTGAATATTTGCTTTCATGTACTTAGTCTTGTTATAGCATATGTTTCATGGCTCAGTCTCAGTAATTTCTAGTTTATTTTTCTGTTATCATTGCTTTAGGCTGATTCTTATATCTGTGAGCCTTGTGAGTGAGACTTGAAGGTATTGACTGAGTGAGGCCGAGAGCCTGGTATTGAGATAATTATGAGATCGGACTGCACAACGCAGTGATCCTTGAATCATGCCTTCGTTGGCTTGATATAACCCTTGGGCTTATAGGAGCCATTCCTGAGCCTTTACACCCCCAGTGAGAGCACATATATTGAGGGATGGATCTTCCCTAGACCTGGATCTTGTCCGAAGTTATTGATATATTTAGGGATGGATCGTCCCGGGACATGGATCTTGTCCGAGTGATATGTCCCGGATATGGATCTTCTCTGTGGGGCTGGACTGGCCTTTTCCTTAGTATTAGATGACTGCCTCACTTGTGTTCATCTATAATCCGGGATGGATTTTCTCTGGGACTGAAGGCCAGTTCTAGTACTGAGTGGACTTCCTTGTGAGAAATTGGAATACTACGTACATTCTATTTCAGCTTACTGATGATCATATACTGGCATGTAGGTTGTACAGACATAATTGATACATTTCATTATTTTATCAGTTACATTATTGTCATGCTCAAGTTTATACAATGTTATTCAAATTACCAAAGGTTTAGTCCGTGACTACCTCTCAGCCTATAGTTTGGGTTCGTTACTTCTGAGTTGGTGTACTCACGTTATACCCTGCACCTTGTGTGCAAATCCAGGTACATCGGGACTTGGCTCTAGTCATTGAGTAGTTGACAGTTTCATCAGAGTTGTCGATGTGATGACCCAAAAGGTCGTCTTGTATACATTTAGCTAAATTTGTGTCCCGAGGCCCCGAAAGCCTCCGTTAATGCCACCTCGATATGCGTGCGCATCCCGGGAAGGTAGTCGGGAAGCTTTTATGTGAAAACTTGATGAAAAATGAAATTTCTTAATAATTAATTGATTAAAGTTGACTTTGGTCAACATTTTTGGTAAATGGACGCGGACCCATGATTTGACGGCCCTGGAGGGTCCGTAGGAAAATATGGGACTTGGGAATATGCCCGGAATCAAATTCCGAGGTCCCAAGCCCGAGAAATGAATTTTTAAAGAAATTTCTTTTCTGATAAATATAAAGGTTTTTGGAAATGAATATTTATGTGAAAACCATGTTATCGGGCCTGTATTATGGTTTTGGAGTGCGGAACATGTTTAATATTTGTTATGTGAGCTATCTGTGAAATTTGGTGTAAAACGGACTTGAAATGACGTGTTTCGGATAAAAATTAGAATAATTGAACCTTATGAAGTTTTAAGAAAATTCTATTAGTTTTGAGGTTTAATTCATTGATTTTGATGATATTTTGGTGATTTAAATTCTTAAATAAGTCTGTAGGATGATTTGGGCGTCGTGTGTGTTTTTGGTTTTGAGACCCGAGGGCTCGGGTGAGTTTCGGGTAGTTAACGGGGTGTGCAAAGTGGAAATATCTGGTGTTTTTGAGGATTTGCTGGTGTCTGGTGTAATACCCTTCGCGAACGCGACCAAGGGCTCGCGAACGCGAAGGGTAAATTATGGTGGCTTGGGTTTTACTCTACGCTAACGCGTAGAGGGAAACGCGAACGCGGAGCACTGAGTAGTGCTTCTACGCGAACGCGTCCCCAGGGGTGCGAACGCGTAGGCTTAGGGTGAGGTCGGGGGGAAGGGTAGGTTTGTTCTTCGCGAACGCGGGTGTAGGCTCGCGGACGCGAAAGCCTAGGAATTTAGACCTTTCACCAACCGGCCCTGGCTCCGCGAGCGCGTAGGTCCCAGCTGCTAACCCTTCGCGAACGCGGCCTGTGGCCCGCGAACGCGAAGGGCAATTTTGCCCAGTGATTTTTAAATTTCAAAAAGAGAAACATTAGGGGATTTAACCCACTTCTTCTCAAACCTCTTCTTACCCACTTCCCCTTAGGCGATTCTGAAGATTTCCATTACCATACCTCCATAGGTAAGTGATTCCAACTCTATTTTCTTCCATTTATCTTGAACAACCACTAGAATCTAGGCCTAAAATCCTAAAATCAAAGTAGAAATTAGGGGTTTTGGGTAGAGTTAGGGTTTATGGGATTTTGGGTAATTCAACCTCAATTTGGGGTCGGATTTCAAAACAAATTATATATTTGAACTCGTGGGGGTTTGGGTAATCGGGTTTTGGTCCGAGCCTCGTGTTTGGACCAAGCAGGCCCGGGGTCGAATTTTGGTATTTTTGGATGAATGTTAGGAATTGTATATTTAGGCTTTGGGATTGTATTAATGAGTCATTATTGATATTAATAAGTTAATTATGTCTAGATATTGTCGTTTTGGAGTTGAATTCAAAAGGAAAGGCGGTATTAGAAGCTTGAATTGCTATTCTTGGATCGAGGCAAGTGTCTTGCCTAGCTTTGGTGAAGGAATAGGTATTGTATGCTATGTGCTAAGTGTTTATCATGTTCAATGCATAGGTGAGGTGACGAGTACCTATGCATTGTGTGTCAAGCATGCTCGTGAGTCCTTTTTTTTAACGAAAATCTTATTATTAGTTCCATATTTAGTGTATTATGAAATTGTCTCTACTTGGAAGTTGATTGTTGTTGAAAATCCTTGTTGATGAACTTGCGATGTAATGGTTCTATTGAGGACCCAACTATAAAGGATATACGTGAAAAGGTTGGTTATAGCTGAGACCCTTGCCGAGCAGTTGTTATGATATTGATTGAGTCATTCTCCTTGTCGGGTGTTTATGATCGGTATTTCCACTATGCTGCATTCCATGCCATTTTATATTATCATTTTTATGGTGAGGAAGAGTGTAAAACACGAAGGGTAATGTCGTGCCATGATTTACATTGATTACATCATAAAATGCATAGTGAGGAAGAGAATAAAAGAACGAAGGTTGATGTTGTGCCATGATTCACATTGATTAAAAGCACGAAGGTTGATGCTGTGTTATGGTTCATATTGCCTCACATTATACATTGCATTGTGAGGAAGAGAGTAGAATCACGAAGGGTGATGCCTTGCCATGACTTATATTATCTTATATCATACATCGCATTGTGAGAAACAGAGTAAAAGCACGAAGGGTGATGCCTTGCCATGACTTATATTATCTTATATCATACATCGCATTGTGAGAAACAGAGTAAAAGCACGAAGGGTGATGCCGTGCCATTACATACATTGCTCGTATTTATACTTGTTACGTTACCATTCTTGTTAATTTGCTTTTTTCTCTCTCCTATATGTTAATTAATTGTTCTTATCTCTCACTTGTCACCCCCATTAACTGCTCCCGTATCCCATGCTTATCTGGTTATTCCTGCATTTGTGTGTGATATATCTTGTAGAACTGTACAAGTATATTATCGTTGTCGAGTCTATCCTCGTCACTACTTCAGCCGAGGTTAGGCTCGGCACTTACTCAGTACATGGGGTCGGTTGTAGTGATGCTACACCAGCACTTCTTTATGTTGTGCAAATCCTGCAGCCGGACCCAGTGGTAACCATTAGAGGGAGTATCCTTCAGTCCACCCCGGAGATCTAAAGGTAGACCCGCAGACGTTCGTGGGCCTTGGCGTCTCCTCTATCCCAATTTTTTCTATCCTGTCTTGCTTATCTCCTAGTTTCTAAGAAAGTTCATGTATTATTTTCTTCAGACTTAGTATTTAGCACTCTTATAGATAGTTCGTGAGTTAGTGACTCTAGGTTCTGGGATTATTGCAACGGATTGTATTTTGTTATAACCACTTAGTCTCTAAATCTATCTACTTTTGTAATTAAAAAATATAAATTCTTTCTAGTTAATTCTTTTAAATTCCGAATTATTATGTTAGTATTGTGCTACACGTTGGCTTGTCTAGCGGGTTCAAAGTTAGACGTAGTCACGGCCTGAAGGTGGGATTTCGGGTCGTGACAGTCGAGGTAGCAGCTGGCGACCGTGATCTCATCATCTCTTTCCTATTCTATCTGTTGTTATTTACTTTTCAGACCATGTTGGTCATTGCTCTTTTAATTGTGTTATGTATTAGCAGCTCATGACTGTGTGACAATGGATCCGGGATTTGGAGGATTTAAGTTTTGGTTTCATAGATTGTTTCAAATTCCAGATTTACTACTGTTAATATCTTCATACTTGTTAAAATGATGTTTTCTTTGGTAATCGAATCTAGGTTAGTTATAAATAGGTGGCTGGCTTGGTTCCACGACAGGCGCCATCACGACTCCGAAATTGGGTCATCACATGCACGCAACTGAATAGCAAGTTTATAAATTGCAGAATCCTATAGGCAGGATATCTATTTGAGAAGACAGGCGAGCAGTGGTATACAAAATCAGTTTCATTAATGTGAGTATTAGGGCTTATTATTTGCCTAGTGATTTTATTTAGTAGAGTACCTGGGCACTTCAGGCAGTAATGAATAATAGCAAATCACAATTAGAAATCAAGAATTGTTGTTCAATCCTTTAAGCATGTTGTATAAGTGATTGATAGTGTCGATCGAATTCCAAATCAATTAGTAGAATCCTATAGGCATGACTTCTACGAGTTTGAACTGGTTTTAACTCTATAGACGTGACTTCTAGCATTGAATTGATTCTAATCCTATAAGCACGATTTCTGTTATTGGACTGATTTTAATCATATATGCATGATTTCTAATTAAGCAGTATATGGGCAGAAATTTATACACATCACTAGAAAAACAGTTGAGCCAGATATTGGTCCTATAGGCACATATTTATTTGATAGGTTGATGCACCTAGAGGCAGGATTTCTAACAAGTCATAATATTAATCCTATAGGCATGATTTCTAATAAGTAAACACAATACAAAAGTCATACGTTTTTAGCAAGAATACCATAAAACTTCTATGAAGAATCCACAACACAAATGAGATCCCATAGGCAGTATTTCTACCCGAATTAGCAGAAGAAAAAAAGACCCTCCCAATTTTACTAAATACCCCATAATTTATTTATTACAACATTATTACAGACCAGATTAACGAACGAAATACATAGTAGTAATGTAGTAATCTATAGAGAGCCTTTATAGGCCCAAATACACCTGGGAAGCCCATGCCTTTAAATCATATCACCTCCAAGGCTCATTTCACAGATACATGACGGTCATTGGTGAGTGATTCACCCATAGCATACATGAAACCCAGATTTCTAGTATGTCAAAGTTCCCAAGGGCTTCAAGAACCTAAGGCATGCTCACACTAGAGAACCAAATACTCAGAAATTATTCAAAGGAGATTAGGAACAATACCCTAGTGTGTCAGAGTTCACAAGAGTCTCACATGGACCCCGAGCAAGGCTCACACTGTGGTTGTTGATGATAGAACCTAAAGTACCTAAGAGTAGGAGTTTAAAAGTAGAAGAATCTAAAAGGAGGAAGGGAAAGATTTAAAACTGATTTGATTTTTGAAGAAAACCATCATAATTGAGAGTAAAACACAGAACATGTCAGCAGAATTTCACTAAGAAGACAAGTTGGCTAAGTGTATATACTAGCATTTAGGACAACCTTATTCACTCACAGAATTTTTTTGACAATGTATTAAGGCAAACAGTCAGAACAACCACATGAGTCCAAATCGATACAAGACATATTAGAAAGCAAGTTATTAGGGTAAATGAACAACAGAGAAATAAGTTTAATAACAATACAAATTTGTGAAGATTTAGGAATGATTAACTAATTAACATACTAATGTTATCCTAAGGATGCCAAATTAAGAACAAGTTCAGAACAACGTACATGAAACAAATTAAGCATATTATTTAAGAGGATTCATATTATTCAAAAATAACCAATCTCAGAACTAACATTATCAACTATAGGACTAAAAGAGAATCATATAAACAGGCAGAATCAAGCTCAAAATGGATTTTAAACATGCTGAATTGTAAACATAGTTCAAGGATACATAGAAATGAAATGACAAAGGATAGTCACTCACCAGTTAAGCAAGCAAACAAGAATAATACCACAAAATCGAGAGTCCATAATATTTGGCCTTGGCTTTCAGCCGGCCAAGACCAGAAGACAACAAGAGAGAGTAGAAAGATTATAGAACCAAACCCTAAATTTCTTAATGAGAGTATATTAATTCGAGTTTGTCTAAAGGGGAAAGGTTAAGGGGTTTAACAAATGTAGGAACTAAACACATAAACATGGACATTAATTAACTTAAACGATCAGTAAAGAAGAAAATTTTTGAAACCCTTGTTTTTAGGTAAACCCCACAAAATCGGCAAAAAATAAAGACAATCAACTATACATTGCATGTGATGAACATAGACAGAAATTTATTCAAAAGAAACTTGAACCATATTTGGTCCAAATGTAAAGGGTCTAAAACCCTAATTTAGGGTGAGTAAAAGAAATCGACAAAAATAGGCAGATTCATGCATAATAAGACGAATATAGACGGGATAGTACTCAAAATTAAAGCATGAACAATTTTTGGTTCGAACAAAAAGAGGATTTGAAAATCCTAACCTTAGGGTTAAGTACGAATCAGCGAGAGATACATAAATTAATCGTGCTTTTAAAGAGATAGTGATGAACACAGACGGAATAAACAACAAGTTAAGGATTTTAACTAATTACTGGTCGATTGTAATAAAATTTGCTTGCCATATTAGGCAAACAATTATGTAACACCATAAACGGGTAACCAGTAGGGAGGAGGGGTCAATAAGGTAAGAGAATCATTGATTGATTCCATTTTTGGGTTGGAATCGGAGGGGATAATAGGTTGACAGCGCTAGGGTTTCTTTACAGGAGGAGAATAATAGAGAGCATTTAGGGGTGGCGGATGGTGAAATGGGTTAGGGTTAGGGTTCTTGGGTAATTAAAAGGGTGGGGTTAAATGTGGGTCGTTGATCTTAACGATCAACGACCCATATTTTAATAGAGATTGGGTCGGGTTGGCTTGGTGGGTACCGACCCGATTTTAGTAAAGGGGGTAGTTTTGTTTGGGCTTAGGGTAATTGGGCTAGGTATTTAGGTAATTGTGCTGGAGGGTTGGTCCGAATTTGGTTTTAAAAATTAGGGCAAGATTTTAAATACTCAATTTATTAAATGAATTAATTTATAAAAAATAATAAATAAAATAACAAAAATATCATTAGTGCAGAAAAACGATTTAAACTTTTTTTGTAACACTATAAATACATAAAAGGTTATTGTTTCATAAATAAAGTGATTATAAGTATATAAGGGCGATTATTTCAAAATATACAATTTTAGCCTAAAGATGCAAATATAATTATAATAAATACATCAAAAATATTTAAAGCCTAATATGAATATAAATTATGAGGTTAAATAATAAAATCATCATAACAATTATTTGTGATACAATTAATAATTATTCATATAATAAAATATGGGAATAAATTGATTTAAAAATCTTTAAACATTATGGAAAAATTAGGAAAAATAATTGATGATACTCGTGCATTATTTTGAAAGTATATATGTATATTTGAAATGTATGAGGAAAACATTGGGTATCAACAACTGCCTCTCTTTACCCGGGAAGGATGAAAGAGTTGTCGGGTAAAGAAATGATGACCGATTTGACCGAATAGGGTAATTTGAAAGATATATGCGGCACTATGGCTTCTGAGTTGCCTACATATCCATGGTTTTATAGGAATCAAACATTGTGTAGTTTTGGATCCAACAGTGGAATAAACTGATAGAGTTATTGTAAGAACGGACAAGATATTCTGGACATGGACAATATTGAGACTGTAAATGAATGTGTCTGGATACGGTTATGGATACTTGAATAGATGTCGGATGAGAATGGGTAACGGACAGTAATCAGTTGTTTAAAATTTCTTGAAGAATTCGCAGGATGAAAACCTGAGCGAAGATTGCATCTGAAACTACCTGCAAACTCAAAAATACGACTGCATACAAGTATGTATAGATCATTGCGTAAACATAGACATGATGCAAATTCCCTTTGGACCATGAAGAATGTCTTTAGACAAGGAGGATGATGTCCTTAGACCATGATGTCCCGGGCCATGATTTGTAAGGTAAGGGATTCGCAGGCCATGAAATGATGTTCTCAGACCATGAAGATTGTGCCTACGCACCATGATGCCTCTGAATAATGGTGTGCAATATTGAGAGATCCTCAGTCCATGGCATGGTGTCTTCTGGCTATGAGGATGGTGCCTTCTGACTAAGACACCTTTGGACAAATTGTCTATATATCAGCCAATGAGATGCAGAGACATGATGCTTGAGGTAAAACAAGACAGAGCATAGTATTGTGTAGAGTTGGGGGCAAAGCTTATCCCCTAAGAGAAGAGTGTAATGCAAGTTTTGGAATAGAGCAGCATTTGTGGTTATGTAAGGAGAGACAATACTTAGTCCCGTGCAGTGGGACGACGATGCTTAACCTTATGCAGTTGAGGAGGCAGGGCTTAGACTCATGCAAGAATTGAGACATGGCTTAGTCTCATGCAAAGAGAAGGTAATTCTTAGCCTTATGCAGTTGAGGAGGCAGGGCTTAGCCTCATGCAAGAATTGAGACAGGGCTTAGAGTCACGCAAAGAGAAGGAAATGTTTAGCCTTATGCAAATAGGGAGGTCGGGCTTAGCCTCATGCAAAGAGAAGGAAATGGTTAGACTTATGTAAGTGGGGAGGCGAGGCTTAGCCTCATGCAAAGAGAAGGAAATGCTTAACCTTATTAAATAGGAAGGCATGGATTAGCGTCATGCAAAGAGAAGTCAATGCTTAGCCTCATGTAAATGGGGAGGCACAACTTTGCCTCATGCAAGAATTGAGACAGAGCTTAGTCTCATGCAAAGAGAAGGAAGTGCTTATCCTCATGCACATGTAAGGGTACGTGTGAAGTATTCTTAGCTGGCAATGTGTTTTATGCATACCATTTTATTGTTGTGACAATTCTTATGATGATGACCTATTCCTACATCCAAAAAACAATTGTGAGTTTTACGCGGGAGGTTGGTTCGTGCCTTTGTTTGCTGGATCTACTCCATTATGCCTGAGGATCCTGTTTAAGTTACCATGGGTAGCATTTAGCTAAAACGTAAAGTTTCTTTTCAAAAGTATGTGTGCATACTTTTCAAAGACGTAGTAATATGCAAATTAGAAATCAGTTAGATGAACCAATAATTGAAATGTTTAGAGACATTGAGACCTTATTTGTCATAGAATTTTGAGGATCCTCCTCAAAATTCTGCCCTAGTTATCTAGATGACCTTCTGTCTATTCCATATGTAATGTTGTTGGCTGAACTTGCTACGGAATTTTGAGCGTCCTCCTCAAAATTCTGCCCCAGTTTCTGATTGTGGGTAAAATAGAAACTTTATTGAATAGTGACCAAACCCACAAGGATGCCTACGTATCCCCTATTAAACGGGAATCAGGTCAAGCATATTTCAATTATATCATACGAAGAAATGCAAATAGTTTACACATAGTATCTTTTGACTGCATCTGAACTGATAGGCTTTGGCCAGATTTCTCCATCCATTTCTGCGAGTATGAGTGCTCCTCCTGTTAATACCCTGTGAATCATGCGATGACCTTGCCAGTTGGGTGAGAACTTCCCTTTGGATTCATCTTGATGTGGAAAGATCAGTTTCAACACCAGCTACCGTGGTATGAACTGTCTTGGTTTGACCCTTTTGTTGAAACATTCTATTTTGATGAAGTTTACCATGACACACTGCATCCATCCTTTTCCATCTATGAGGGCTAATTTCTCATAGTGGCCCCTTATCCATTCTGCATCATTATGTTCAGCTTCTTGTATGATTCTCAAAGAAGGATTTCTACCTCAGCGGGAATGACAACTTCGGTACCATAAACCAGCAAATAGGGAGTTGCCCCGGTTGATGTGCGGACTGTGGTACGGTATCCCAATAAGGAAAATGGTAATTTATCGTGCCATTGCTTGTGATTCTCTACCATTTTCGTTAATATCGTCTTGATGTTCTTGTTGACAGCCTCAACGGATCCATTCATTTAAGGCCTATATGATGTGGAGCTTTTGCACTTGATTTTGAAAGTTTAACACATGGCTTTCATCAGGTCACTGTTGAGATTGGAAGCATTGTCAGTGATGATAGATTCTGGAACCCCGAATCGACAGACAATACGATCCCTGACGAAGTCGGCGACGACTTTCTTGGTTACAGCTTTGTAGGACACAACTTCAACCCATTTAGTGAAGTAATAGATGGCCACTAAAATAAACATGTGCCCGTTCGAAGCAGTGGGTTTGATTGGACCAATGACAACCATTCCCCAGGCAGCAAAAGGCCAAGGTGCACTTGTTGCATTGAGTTCGTTTGGCAGCACCCGTATCATGTCTGTATGTATCTGGTATTGGTGGAATTCCTGGACATACCGTATGCAATCTGTTTCCATAGTCATCCAAAAGTATCCAGCCCTAAGTATCTTCTTGGCTAAGAAAAAGACGTTCATATGTGGGTCAAAGGTTCCGACATGTATTTCCTCGAGAAATTTGGAAGCCTCTTTGGCGTCAACACACCGTAATAGACCAAGATCAGGACTTCTTCTATACAGAATTCCTCCGCTTTGGAGGAAATGGTTGGAAAACCTCCGAAGTGTGCGCTTTTGAGTATGGTTTTCATGCTCTGGATATTTCCCTTTTGCCAAATATTCCCCGAAATCGTGGAACCACAAATTTCCATCTGTTTATTCTTCAACATGTGCACAATAAGCTTGCCGATTATGGATTATCACCGAAATGGATCGATGAAATTCTTATCCGGATATTGTATCATGAAGGATAAAGTGGCCAATGCATCTGCAAACTCATTCTTGATTCTAGGGACATGTGTGAATTCTATCTTTGTGAACCTCTTCATCATCTCTTGTATGTGATGCATATATGATAATATTTTGCCATTCTTTGTAGCCCACTCCCTTTGTACCTAATGTACCAGCAAGTCCGAGTAACCAATTACCAGAAGTTCCTGAACATTCATGTCGACAACCAAATTGAGCCATAATATGCAGGCTTCATATTCCGCCATATTGTTGGTGCATGAAAATCTGAGATTTGCTAACACCAGGTAGTGATGACCGGTTTCTGATACCAAGACAGCTCAAATACATACTCTTTTGATATTTGTAGCTCTGTCGAAAGACATTCTCCAACCGTCGTAGGCTTCAACAATGTCTTCCCCTACGAATGACATTTTTTCGTCAAGTAAATACATTTTAGTGGTTTGCATTCTCCTCTTATACTGTGATGACCCAAAAGGTCATCCTAAGTAATTCCAGCTAAATCTGTGTTCCGAGGCCTCGAACGCCTCTATTAATCTCACCTCGATATGCGTGCGCAGCCGGGCAGGTAGCCGGGAAGCTTTCATATGAAAATTTGATAAAAATGGGATTTTTGAATTGAATAATTGAATAATTGAATAATTGAATAAAGTTGACTTTGGTCAACATTTTCGGTAAACGGATCCGAACCCGGTGGGTCGTAGGAAAATATGGGACTTGGGCGTATGCCGGGAATCGAATTCCGAGGCCCCAAGCCCAGGAAATGAATTTTTAAAGAAATTTTTTTTCTAAAAATAATAAAGGAATGTGAAAGTGAATAAATATGTGAAACCTTATTATCGAGCCCGTGTTATAGTCTTGGAGCCCGAAACAGGTTTATTATATGTTGTTTGTCCTATCAGTGAGATTTGGTGTAAAACGGGTTTGATTTGATTGGTTTCAGATCCAAGTGAGGAAAAATGGAGTTAATGAACTTGTGGGATTTCTAAAGAATTTGAAATGTGGCTTGAGAGGTAATATTATGTTCCCGAGGTCCGAATGAAATTCTGAGACCGGGAATAGTTCTGCTGTGTCTTTCATAACTTATCTGCAAAATTTGAAGTCATTCCGAGTGGTTTAGGCCTTTTCGGCGCAATGAAGTGAATTCTAGAATTTCAAAGTTCTTAAGTTATGAATTCAGGGGTTTTGGAGGGTGATTTTGAGTTTTAGCGTTGTATTGAATATTCCGTGAGCTCGAGCAAGTCCGTTTAATGATTTGGGACTTGTTGGTATTTTTGGACGGGGGACTCAGGTGGGCCCAGGTGCCTCCCAGACCCCGCGCGAGGCCAAAAAACCACCAAAAACCACTGCTGGTGCACATCAGCTGGTGTGACCGCAGGTGCGGTTTCCCAGCCGCAGGTGCGGGACCGCCCCTGCGGTCCCAGCCTCGCAGGTGCGATCCCTAGCCCCCTTGGCCAAAGTCCGCAGGCGCGAGACTCAGGCCATAGGCGCGTGACCATAGGTGCGGTCCAGGCCATCGCAGGTGCGACCTTTCTGCAGGGGCGACCAAAATTCTGCAGTAGCGGGACTGCTGGTGCGGCTCCTAACCCCGCAGGTGCGAGCCCAGGGTCCCAGGCCCTTTTCCGCAATTGCGATCATTTTCTCGCAGGCGCGAGACCGCACCTGCGGACCTATGGTCGCAGGTGCGGAAACTTCTATTGGCATGCCCCTTAAATACTCCAAAATTTCGGGTTTTCCTCATTCCTTCCATCTTCAAACTCCATTAGAGAGCATCCAAGCTTGGGGCATCACCTTCCACGACCACCCACTGTAAGAGGTAAGTAAAACCCCATAAAACTTCTAATTTTATCATTAATTCCTAGTTTAATTAACTACTAAATCAACTAAAACATTGAATTAGGAAGTAAACTTTAGGGTTTTTAGGAATTTCGTGATTATCCATGTTAGGCCATAAATTCTTGAATAAATTACATAACTTCGATCCTTAGACT
>ML247551.1:0-41062 GCA_005239495.1 Nicotiana undulata
GGGGGGCAACCTTGATATTCAATAACTCAAGGACTTTGCCTGAGTCCTTCTCCGTGACCCTATCAGCTCGAGGCGGGATCTCACCAACAACCGCCGATTCAGCGACCTTTGGGGCCTCGGTGGTCTTCTTCACTTGGGTCACCAGTTCTGAGCCATCGTATTCATCTTCTTCATCTTTCTCCCTTAGCCATTGAAGTACATCCTCTGATAGGGTAACAATGTCTGTTTTCGGCTTACAAGCCAGATTTTTTCTGGGCTTTGGACCCTCGGAGATTGAGGGTCTTTTCCTCTTTTTGTCTTTCCCCAGTTTCGGGACTGGGGTCAAAGCCTCCTCCTTACCAAATGGGGGTCTCATAACTGCATCTTTTCCCCAGGCCTGTACATGAGAAAATTGAATAAGTGGAAGAAGGGAATCTCAATTAAATATTTGAATACATAAAGAGAGGGTTTACCATGATTCTTGGCTTCCCATCGGCCCTTTGCCAGATCACGCCATGAGCGCTCAGCATACGTAGAAGTCGAGGCCAGGTTCTGAACCTAGCTCTCTAGGTCAGGCACCGCACCGGGCATCCAAGAAACCGCTACATCATGAAAAAAGATGTTGATGAGAAAGCGAAGGAATGAAACAATGCATGGAAGCTAACAGTAAGATAATACTAATGATTCATGTTCCACTTCTCAGGAAACGACATCTTCTCTGCCTGGATTAGGTCGGAAGTCCTCACTCGAACGAACCGACCCATCCAGACTCGATCCTTGTCCTCGTCAATGCTTGATAACAACACCTTGGTAGCTCGACGCTGGAGTTTTATTAGCCCGCCTCGATAAAGATGGGGGATGTATAATCTGATGAGGAGGTCGAGGGTGAAAGACATCCCCTCGACTTTTCTCGAGAAGAATCAGAGCAGAATGACAATTCGCCAAAAGGAGGGATGCATTTGGCCCAAGGTTATATGATATTTGCGGCAAAAGTCGACGATTACGGGATCGAGGGGGCCCAACGTGAAAGGGTAAGTGTAAAGACTCAGAAACCCTTCCACATGGGTGGTGATATCTTCTTCAAGGGTTGGAATCACTATCTCTTTTCCCTCCTAGTTGCAGTCTTTCCCTGCTTAAGGTGGCTTTTAGTTATCGAGCATATGTACCTTGACATTGGCTCGCATCGACCAGGGATCGAGGAAGTCTTCCCGATATTAAAGTTGGAAGTAAGGACGCACCCTCCGGGAACACACTCCTCAGGGCGCGTCTCCACCACTATTTTTTCACCGGCCGACCACGATGAAGAAGCATTTTCCTTTCGGGGAACTATTTTGGATGTTTTTTCAACTCTTGTTTGAGTTTAAAGAAGAAAGAAGACGATAGAATTTGGTGTTTAAGAAGTGGTTAACAACAAAACCAGAAAATCTTACAGAAGGTAAGAAATTAGGAGATGTAAAAGCTTTGGAGATTAGAGGGAAGTGAAAGTAAAGTTTGAATCAATGGGAAGAGGTCCTATTTAAGGGAATCACGACGACGGTTCAAAGGCACTAGTGGATGACCACCAGCTGACACTCATTAATGACTTGGAGAACTCTACCGACGAGACGTTTCGGTCATTTTCGTCGTTTACGTCACGGGGATGATGTCATGACAGGTCAAGGTAAAAAGTCAAAGGCTCAATTCGTGTCTTGTCATTACACTCCAAAAAAATGAGGGGACTATCTGAATACAGTGAAAATCGGGCCCACCTAATTTTACTATTTGACCGAGACAAGGAGGTTGCATCGCAGGACGACCTCGTAACGGAACAGACTAAATCACGAGGATAAGGTACCAAGTTCGGTATCGAGGTACCTGTCGAGATCGAAGCTAGTATCGATCGAAGCCAAACGAGAATGACATCGAGCAAGATCAAAGATAACACAATAACAGAAAGGCGAGATATCCGTGACTGGTCGAGGATCATGGCGCAAATATGGGAACAAATCAAATCAAAAACATTTAATTAGCTAATCATGTGATTTCTTTCTGAAATTAGAGTTATACCATAAGTAGATCCCTCTACTATATAAAAGGGAGTTCTAATCATTTGTAACACACATTGTTCACAAATATCAAAGCAATATAATTCTCTTTCTCGTTTACATTCTTGTTCATCGGCCTATTATATCTTTAAACTGTTCTTGCACCAATCGGTTCGAGGGTACTCTAACTCGAGGGCTGAGTTCTGTTCAAACACTGATTTGTTTTACTTTACTGTTGATTACTATTATTATATATATATATATATATATATATTAGTTGGTGTTAAGTGAAGTCACGTATCTTTAAAATCACATTATAAGTGTAATTGTTATCCAATTTTAAGGGTAAACAAAAATCTTTGAGGCAACCAAAAAGGATTCTAATTAATTAAAAATAATACATTTATTCTTCACTATTATCTTTGTGTATAATCGACTATAAGTAATTCTAAATAGCATAAACTTAAAAAATTTAAGAAAATGTTGTAACAAAAGATAATTGCCTTACTCATTTAAAATAAATCTTAACATCCAACTTGAAACATAACCACTTTTGAGCATTCAAAGCTCATTTAAATACTTTGTTTCAGCTATTATCAACCAAGTTTTGATAGTTTATATTTTACACCGAGTTATATACAATTTGTTATGTTGAATCAAATTAATAGAATTAATTACTCGACCAAGTACAGTTCGAGTTTCAAACTACTACATACATCAATATATTATGTACAATCTTTGTAGACATGCAATTATCAGAATGCTTGACTGACAAGTTCGTTGGTTCATTCTTAAAAATTGTCTTTAAAATCTTATGTGATTAGCAAAAGATTTATTATTTAAGTATCAATGATCAGGAAAAGGTTGTTGTGTTGATAGGAGTATCAAAACCGAGCAAACAATCTAATCAAATATAAAGTATGCACCGAATATTATGTGCCATGCCGCAAAGATATCGAATATCATGAAGAAAGGAAATTTTATAACAACTCGTATCAACTCATTTGGTGCAGGAAAGCCATGCATGTGTTTTTCACTTCTAGGCAAATTCATTGACCAGAACCCATAATTTTTTCTTTTCTTATTTTGAATAATTCTGGATCCTGCTGAGATTTCCATTAATGCATAATAAGAATTACAAGGAAGAGTTTCGCAAGTACAGATATGCTTTACTGTACAAGCTCAAGGGAAACACCAACACATGGGTCGCATATGCCACGGCCTCAGACTATCCCTCTTTTATCACCGATCTTTGGGTTTCTGATCATATCCAGAATTTTAAGCTTTTGTTATGGATTTAATTTATATATTGTTTTACCAAATTTATTGATTTTGGCTCAACCAATTAGATTTGTATATAGAATTGTTAATCTTAATTAAAAATAATATCCAAAAGATAAAGTTACGCGTGTCGAGACCAAATAACTAATATATTCTGTCCGGATGGTAGTGAATATGAGCAATGATGATAATATTCAATGATACAAAAAGATGGAATATGGCATTAAATAGTAATAAATAATAATAAATGACATTTAGGTAAATAAAACGTGTGAATCACCCGAAAATGGATGAGATCAATGATTATTCCTTCTGACAATGATGAATGATTGATAAGTCTACGAAAACTTGGATCGTTCTTGGATCTGGTGGAAATGCTAGACAAGAATCTTAGTAGAAAAGTTATTTTTGTATATATGCGATTAGATCAGATTCTCTCTTATAAAGTCAACGTGTTCTTTACAAATGAATATCTCATGCCCCCTATCATTGTGTCTCTTTCTATTTATAGGGTGTTGATACCCAATTTTTCCCAAAAATAGTTTTAAAATGTATATATGTCTTCAAAATCATGCATTAGCATCAATTGGTACTTTTCCACAATTTTTACATTTTAATTGATTTGCCCAGTATTTTATTTTAAATAAATAATCACAAAATTGCATCACAAATCACTTCAAAAATATTTCTCGATTTAATGTTACTATTTATGGTCCTATTAAGTCCAAATTATTCCATAAAATAGCCAAATTGGCACCTTTTGACTATAATTGCAATAACTTTGCAATTATAGCCCATGCATATAATTTTTGCGTTATTTTTACCAGAAATTAATCCTTTGTATTTTTAAATACTAAATAACCATTTTTAAAACATCTCTATGCATGAAATTCATTTTTTTTTGTAATTAGTAATTATTTTACAAATTATTTAATCAATTTATTTGGGGTATTTAACAAATGGCCCTATTTAATTTAAATCAGCCTAATTAACCAGCCCAAATACCCTTATAAGTCAGCCCAATAAACCCAAGCCCAAACCCCTTACCTACCCGGCCCAATCTTGTTTAATCATGGCCGTTGATCATTTTTGATCAACGACCCAAATCCTTCCTACCATAATTAAACCTAAACTATCCCCTTCCCCCCCCCCCCCCCCCCCCCCCCCCCCCCCCCCCCCCCCCCCCCCCATCTCAAACCTCTCATTCTGTCCTCTCACTCGCTATCACCCTTTTCCCTTCTCTCTCAGATGCTCCTAATCTTAACCCTAACTCTCCCTCGTGGTCACTCATTTGCCGCCGTTCATGGTGGTTTCTCACCACCCCAGGCCTCTAATGGCCTATCCTATGCTGGGTATCTCCGTCTCTAAAGTCCTCAAGGGACCAGGGTTAGTCTGCTTACGCCTTTGTCTCCTTTTTGCCTGTTTCAGGCCATTCTGGTTCGATTTCGAGTAAGATCTTCTTATTTCGCCTTAAACCTATGAATTTCTAAGCCTATGTCTCCATCTCTATGTTATGTTTAAAAATCCTTAATTTCGTCCTTTGAACTTTTTTAGATCTGTACAGATCTGAGATGGGTTGAACTTATTTCACATGATTTTTACGAAAATCTTCTGATTTTCGAGTAGCTTTCCATTTTCCCAAACTAGGGTTTCCTGAAAATCTTTTTCTTCAAAAAGTTTTCTGACTTCAAATGTTTAATCTCCTATCCTTATGTGTTTTCGACCGATTATGTTGAGTTTGCCTCAACCCTAACTAGTTCATGCTAAAACCTCAATTTTTTGACATTTTTGTTTGGATTCTGAGTTTGTCCGTGTTACTTGCTACATGATTTTGTTCTGTGATTTGATTCGCATGATTTCTTCTTCGTTTAATTTGAATGTCTTGTGATTTTACCCCAATGTGCCTCTATTAAGGTTTCTGGTTCAATTGCTCTACTGATTCTATGTGTCTATATTCAGTCTATTTGTTTATTTATGAAAACCCATATTTCCCTCTTTAAATCAGTATTATTTGTTTGAATTCTGATTCACTGGTTTTCCCTGTTAAAACATATGTGTAGATTCTTGATTATTTCCTCTATATGCAACCTTATTTAGTTTTCTTACCTTATTTGAATAACCGTACTACTTACTGATTCTTCACTAATCGTTTTCTTAATTAAACTCCTATTTATTTACCCCTAATTTCCTACTCCGTACCTAAGTCTTACTTGATTTTTTTCTTTAATTATATATGTCTTGCTCTTTACCATTGATTGATTACCCCTTAATTAGGGAACTTTACTGATTTTAGGCATGATTGATTCTGTAAATTTCTTTAATTGCTGAATAACTAATTTCTTTGCCTTATTCTTCTTAGCTCTTAACTACTATATATACTCCCCTCTATTTTCACTTCTACACACTGACATTAGCTCAAAAACTCTCTTACACTTAAAAGCTCTCTCTGTTCTGCTCTGTTACTTGCAATCTTTACTGAACTAGCCGGCTATAAGCCAAGGCTAGCTATTGCACAATACCTGCTCTGTATTATGTATTCTTCTTTCCCTAACTGGTATGTCCTAATTCAATTTCAAAGTCTAGAACTCTATGTGTTTCATTGTTGTTTTAGTTCAATGATCATGAACCTTAATCCTATTCTTGTTCTTCATCTTATTTCTTCAATATGTAACCAACATGTATAAGTTACACTACTTAATTGTTGTTTCACCTAAGCATGGATGAATCCTGTTCTGATTAATCTGTGACTAGCATTTCTAATTTATAATAACCTACCTATTGCTTTATGTAGCATGTTTCAATCTGTCAGCATGTTTAAACTTCGAATACTTGTGATGTTTGCCTAGTCTGTTCACTTATGTTCTTGCTTGATCTACTTTGCTAAGTTGTCTAATATTACAAAGTAACTCTAGCTATGTGTTCTAACTTGTCCAGTGTTAATGTCTTTCTACATGGTTGTTTTATGTCTCTACCTCCTATTTGCTAACCAACTTGTTAATCCTATAAAGTTCTTGGAAAGCTTCTGTGCACCCTGTTGTTATATGCTCCACCATACACACTGATGTGTTCTATGTGTCCCCAATTTCCACAACCCTTGTGTGAAATTTCTTGTTGAGTGATGCTGGACCTAGTTGTTCTGCAGTCAACTGGTTGTTTGCTGATTTTCAAAAGTGTTTTCATACTATTCTCAAGCTGTTTTATTGTTAAATCAGTACTACCTTTTCCAGAAAAAACTCTTTACTTATAGAGTCATTTCAATATTGTTCTTGTCAAAACCTTTTCAAAACTATGTCAAATACTCTCACTTTACTCTTAAGTCCCTAAGTTTTGCCCCTACAGTGTGTGTACTGCCCTGGGATCCTTTTGAGATTCCTTTGAACTCAGGCACACTAGGGCTGGCCATTCCACACTGCACTTACTCAATCCCTGTTATGAGAAGTCTAGGTGTGAGCACTGCCCGGGATCCTTGAGGTCCTTAGGGAACTCTGACACACCTGGACATGAATTTGGCTGTGAAATCCTTGGCATTTGAGACTACTGAAGGCCTGGCATTACCAAGTGTGCTTTGGGCCCACTTCAGGCTCCCTATAGTTTAATTTTATTACATTTATGTAATTCATTCAATCATTGGTCTGTAATAATTAATTGTAAACAGATATTGGGGCGGCTAGTGAAAAGGGAGGGTAGTTATATGATATTGTTGGTAATCCTGGGTAGAAAACATGCTATACGCTTTATATTCATCAAATCTGCATTAGAAGCCATGCTCTAGGATTGATGTGTTCATTTGCATGCTAACCATGTCAAACCTGCATTAGATATCTTGTTTTAGGGCTTCACGTTTATCACTTAGGTATACCTTACCATCATTATTCCATACTTTAATTTTGCTTTAATAATTTCACTTAGAACTCCTGCTACTAGGTTAATAATCTCGCTTTGATAAAATGCCATCCCTGCATGCATTAGACACCATATTTTTAGGAACCCTGTTTGCATTTGTTTGAACATGCCTTCTTTGATTAAAATAGGGTAACTGTCAATGAAAAGGGATAAAAACAGCCCCACGCATAGATGTCATATTTCTGAACATAAACTGGTACAAGTCACTTGTTAAAAATCTGTTTCACCTAGAACAACATACCTGTAGGTTGAACAATTTCTTAAAATTGTTAAACATCTCTTGTAATTATGATTGCGCATAGTCCCTACGCCTAGGCAAGCCTTAGGTGGTTATTGTCTTTATAAAAATTGGAAACTTCGTTTGGTTGTTTATAAACTGCTTAAATCTTATAGGATTCTGAATCAGTAGGCAAACTGATTAGGACTCTGCCATTGAGTTTTGAAACAGTGTTGCGTGTTCTGTGTATTGATGTTCACTTAGACAACCTGTCTTAGGATAATTCCTAAAAAAATATCTGAATTTGTGTTTGAGACATGCTGTTTATTTGCCTATATACATGTGGAAGTAAACATGAGCCTTTTAATTGCTGCTTTATCTAGTTGCTTGTCCTACCTGTTATTTGTTTGTCGCCTAGATATTTCCCTTTTAAATACCTTATGGGTTGTCTAGAACTACCCATATTTATAGGTCCCAAACTCCTCCGGGACCACAAGGAAGGGAGGGGTTACAACACGCTTAGAATTCCTTAAATAAAAACACTCTTAATAACCTCTAAGGGGTGGGGTAATGGGTAGAAAAAGATATGATGACATGTGCGCTAATGCAACGTGTAGACCCTCATTGAGGAGTGATTACCGGGCATTGCATGGATATGATCCTATAGGATAAATAACTTAGGACCCCTTTCACCCCATTTACATATGTGTGCTTAAACTGCTAATATGTTAAAACCTTACTTATTTTACATATGTGTGTGCTTGGACTGTCTATTTGCTACTTGACTAATTCACAAAGTAAGTTTGACCGGGACCCACCGTTGTGGACTTCGAGTGGTGCCTAACACCTTCCCCTTGAAGTAACTTCAAGCCCTTACCAAATCTCTGGTTGTATAATTAGTGTTATAAATGACCTGTAGTAGGTGTCCTAATGCACCTTAATTCGTTAGGTGGCGACTCTTCAATTCCTTATATCCCCTTTCCCAAAAGGAAACGAGTTGTCCCAATAATGTCAAAAACCCTGACTATCCGCAAGGAGAGGAAAAAGGGGGCGCGACAGCATGGCGACTCTGCTGGGGAATTCTAGGCTTTTACTATAACAAACCGCTTTGTGAATTTGTCTAAATGTGTCTTACTTTGTTAATACTTGCACCCTTTCCTTTTCCCCTTTATGTTCAATTTAATTGTTTATTTTCCCAAGTATTTATTTTTTCCAAAATGAAACTGACATGTTTCTTCGTTTTCTTCTGCAACCGCTTTCAATTATAACTGTTGTATTTATCGCTTTCGTAATGTGCAAATACGTGACAAGATGCTATTTATTGATTATTTATTGTTGCATAATCATACTCAACATCATACTCCACTCGTGCCTATACAAATCATATATCAACGATTGATGAGTGGTCGCGCTCTTCCAATTTATATCACCCACTAAATTCGGAAAGGCTTATTTGCGGTAAAATCAGTCGATCAGCGGTGCAATCGACGGTTCCGTGCCTTTCCCCCTCGAGTTGTCCGCTCGAGGGTACCGACCTAGACCTCCATAGAAACCTTCTCTTGTTATACTGTGCATGCATCATGGTCAAACCTAGCCGGGATAATATGTTGTCCGCACAATAACCCTTTAAGACGAGCCTTGTCCAAAAGTCCATCAGGGTTTCAATAATCCCAACGGACGCAATCACGTTCTGTGCGTTAATTTGGAGAATTAAATGCCAATATGCTGATCATAAGTATAAATAGTCGAGTCTGGTGGGGGAAAGGGCCTAACCATTTTTGTCTTGCAGAAAATGAGGCACGAAGTCCCCAAATTCGGTATGGTTAGCAATATTCCACCAATGCTTCTAGACTGGAGGGAAGACCTTCCTTCAAGTGATAAGAAACACGTGAAGAAGCATATGGGTAATTTACCGTCTCTTCTAGACATCCAACCGAACAATATGCTGATTGAGGCTGCCACTTTGTTTTGGGATAGTGAAAGAGATGTATTCCGCTTTGGGAATATTGAAATGACGCCGCTCTTAAAAGAGATAGGAGGACTAGCTGGACTAGCTTGGGAAAGCCCTGGGTTGTTGGTGCTTGAGAATCGCACGGGCAAAGGGTTTCTGAAAATGATGGGGTTAAAGAAAAATGCTGAACTGGAGTGTCTGAAACAATCCTACATACCTTTCGAATACTTGTATGAAAGATACGGTCACAGAAAATCATATAGTACCTATCATGACGAGTTTGCCATCACATCTCTAGGTCACATCCACCGCAGAGTATTCATGTTCATTGTGTGCTTCTTGGGGTTGATCGTGTTCCCGACGAAGAGGGAAAGGATTCATACCAGAACTTGATGGAAGTGATCGACAGACAAACATACAACATTATCCCTATGATCCTAGCTGACATTTACCGAGCCTTGGAGCGTTGTCAAAGAGGGGTAAAGCATTTTGAGGGTTATAACTTGTTGCTGTAGTTGTGGCTCTTAGAACATCTTCAAAGGGGCCAATACCGCCAAGAACTTCCACGAAGGGCTTGGAATGATCACATTGCTTTCCATCACCCCAAGCGGTTATATTCCGGACAGATTTGCTCAGCCGAAACTGCCAAAGAGTGGGTGGAATTCTTTGAAAATCTGACCGAGGAACAAGTGCAATGGATGTTCGAATGGTTCCCGACGGACGAGTTTATCATTAGGTCCAGGAATGCACCACACTTAGTGCTGATCGGGTTAAGAGGTATATATCCCTATGTTCCTATCCGAGTCATGATGCAGGCAGGCAGGAGACAGGTTGTACCAAGAGTTGCGAAGATGGGTCACTTCAGAGCGGACTTACAGGACGACGACGTCCCCTACAAGTGCTAAGCTCAACACATGTGGCACTGCAAAATCATCATGGAGAAGAATACTATTGAACCAGACAGGTACCATGCAGGGTGTGCACCTTTCTACCAGGCATGGCTGGAAGAAAATTTGGATGGGATAGTGAGACGAAGAATTAGTCGAGGCAACATAATCATAGACGAAGATGTTGAGGCTCAGGTCAAGTACAACCGACTGCGTAAAAGGGTCCATGATTCCGAGAATGAGCATCGAAAAATATGAGACAAATAGGAGGTTGATCGAGGAGTGGAAAGAGATGGCTATCATTTCCAATAGGAAGCTGGAATATCTGGAGCGAGGTATAGTGGAGCTGGAGGGCAAAGTCATCAAAAGGATTGAGGATTGCCAGAACGCTGAGGGGAATGAAGGAGGACATTTGCTTAGAGCGTACCTGCTGCTGGGGCTACACGAGCTGGGAAATTTGTTCGATGGAATCAAGATTATTAAATCTAGGGAATGTCTTTCTGGGACCAAATAAGCTAGAATTACTTTTGTTTTCATAAATGTAATAAGGCCAAGTGCCATTAGTGACTTCTTTATTTTAGCATCGGTTTGGGATTCGTCTATTTTATATTAATGAAATGAGGAATTTTGGCATCTAAGTCTCCCAATCAACTTGTCGCTAGGCCTACCTCGGGCACAACGAGGCACCCAAAATTAGGACGTGCTTACAATTCTGCAATATGTGTTTAAATACTGCAAGTATTTTTATCATAATCCTCACTGACTTGGTTACCTCTTGTTTTTATTTTATTTCTTTTGATTATTACCCTTCCCCAAAGGTTGGTTCATTCATTCTGGCATCATCAGCGTAACATAAAAGATCTAGGGGCCCTCCACTTTCTCCTCCTTCTGGTCCACCTAAAGGCAAAGGCAAAGCGAAGATGGAAGACTTGAATAACATCATAAAGGAAAACACTACATTAGTGGAACATCCAGAGGCTTCTGACAGTCGGGTTACTCAGGTCCAGAATGATGTTGTGTCATAACTTGAACAAAGGCTATTGAAACTCCAAGGCGGACTTGAACATGTTTGGAACCTAGCAAACTTGTCCTTCTCACTTAGTGTTCCAGATGTCAGCCACTCGAACACTCAAAACCCCGCACCATCTCAGAATACACCCAACAAATAGAATCCTCCTGCAACTCACCACTATACAACTCCACCGCAAAATCAAACCATCCCACTGCAATACCAACAAAACACTTGCCACACTCCACGAAACACCCCACCAATCATTCCCGAACAACAAAATTCCACCAACGATCACCTTTATTCTAAATCACCAGGCCACCAGAACAATCCCATATACATGGAGACCTTACCCCACTCCACTCAACCCATCTCTTACACACCGGAATCCAGTGAGAAGGATATGCTCATCAGGAACTTGGCCGAAGAACTCAAAAAATTGACTAGTCGAGTTCAAGGCGTGGAAGGAGGTAAGGAGATCGAAGGATTGAATTATGAAGATATCTATATACAGCCTGATGTGGAACTGTCGGAGGGTTAAAACCTCCCAAGTTCGAAATGTTCGACGGTACTGGTGACCAAAGGGTCCATCTGAGGACTTATTGTGACAAATTGGTCGGAGTTGGGAGAGACGACAAGATCAGATGAAATTGTTCATGAGGAGTCTTATAGGGGATGCATTGTCCTGGTACATAAGCCAGTATCCCAAGAAGTGGTCTAATTGGGTGAGTATGGCATCGAATTTTATGGATCGATTCAGGTTCAACACAAAAAATGCACCGGACGTCTTTTACATCTAGAATCTAAAAAAGAAACCCATTGAAACCTTCCGCGAGTATGCCACTCGTTGGAGGTCGGAAGTGTCCAAGATAAGGCCGACATTAGACGAAGAGCAAATGAACAAATTCTTCATCAGGGCGCAGGACCCACAATATTATGAAAGGCTGATGGTAATTGAAAATCACAAGTTCTCCGAAATCATCAAGCTTGGGGAAAGAATTGAAGAAGGTATCAAGAGCGGAATGGTCACTAATTTTGAGGATCTGCAAGCCACCAATAAAGCACTGCAGTCTGGGAGCATATCTAAGAAGAAGGACGCAGGAACGGTAATGGTTGCATAGGGACCCAAATCTCCACTAATGTATCGTACCTCTCCACTTGCATACCAAGCACCTCCACCTACATATCAGGCAGCACCACCACCTATATATCAACCCACATCTCCAATATATTCCCCACCAGCCACCGCCTATCACACATACAACTCCCAACCGTCTCACTTTCAATCACCTCCAGCTCGCCAAAACTTCCCAAGACCTCGACCAAACTTTGACCGTAGGCCACCCAAACAGTATACTGCCATTGCTGATCCTATTGACCAACTGTATGAAAGGCTAAAATCTGCTGGTTACATCACTCTCATCCCTACTATAGCCACAAAAAATCCATCCCAATGGGTCAATCCAAACAAAACCTGTGCATACCATTCCGGCATGAAGGGACATACCATTGATGAATACCGATCGTTGAAGGATAAAATCCACTCCTTTACTGACAATAAAATCATCCAAGCAAAGAAGGATACTCCCAATGTCCGCAATAACCCCCTCCCAAACCACAGAGGTGGAGGCGTCAATGTGATAGAAATAGATGAAGAATGGGACCCAGAGGGGTCAATCGGATTAATCAAAGAAGGTGATGATCCCAAGAAGCCAGCAGTTACACTTAATCCCATTATAGTACAGATACAACCGTTAGGAGAGGTTGAGGTAACCGCATCAGTCCCGTTCGAGTTTGAAGCAGCACCCCATGCAGACACTCATGTGCCCTTTGAGGTTGAAGTAGTGCCACCTGCCACAGAACCTATTCCATTTGAAGTAAGGGTAGACACAACAATTACAGTGACAGTATCCACCATGTCGCCTTTTGACAATAAGGCTGTGCCCTGGGATTAAGTAGCTGAAGCTAGAAGGAAAGGAAAGATAAAGATAGAAGAAGTTGGTGCTGCACAGGGGATGACTAGGATCGGAAGGGTCTACACACCTGAGCACTTGGGAGAATCCAGCAAGCAGGCTTCTAACATGCTTCCCGTCATTAAGACAGGCCCAAATGACCTATGGAGAAAGGTGCAAGCAGGGAGTACTCAATCATAGATCATCTGAACAAAACTCCGGCCCAGATATCTATCTTATCATTGTTGCTGAATTCGGAAGCACATAGGAGTGCCCTGATGAAAGTGTTGAATGAAGCTTATGTTCCTGATAACATCACAAGCGGATAAATGGCTAACATGGTGGGGAAGGTATAGGAAATTCAGAAGATTACTTTCCACGAGAACGAATTACCACCTAAAGGTTTGAGTCACAATAGGGCACTACACATTACTGTGCAATGTTACTTCATTACCAGGGTTCTGATTGATGGAGGGTCCAACCTTAACATTTTCCCATTGACAACACTTAAGATGTTGGGAAAGGGACTGTATGAAATACGAGAGGGATCCATGAATGTGAAGGCTTTCGACGGGTCTCAGAGGTCCCCCATTGGAGAAATCAGTCTCTATCTACAAATGGGACTTACATGGTTCGAGGTCGAATTTCAGGTGTTAGATATATCCGCGTCCTACAATTTGCTATTAGGACGACCATGGATACATGCTGCCGGGGCTGTGGCATCAACTTTTCATCAGGAAGTAAAATTCGAATGGAACCATCAGGAGGTAATCATCCACGGAGATGGGAGCAACCCCATCTACAACTGCCAGACTATCCCGGTAGTTGAGGGTAGAAGAAGGCTTGGTGGAGAAACTTACCACCACATCGAGCGGGTCAACGCAATCGATAAAGATAAATGGTGGGATAGCAAGATAGCCAGCATATTGAATTGCAGTGGATATGAACCTGGAAAGGGCCTCGGCAAGAATCTACAGGGTATTTCCAAGCCGATACAGCTGAAGCGTCACAGCACTACCTTTGTGCTGGGATATAAGTATACTTGGAAAGAATACAGAAGTTGGTCTCCACCATGGCACGGTCCTTACTATCCATTGGATCAACCCATACCGCACTTGGAACAGACTTTCCCAACAAGCCGATATCATATGGGGTTGGAAGAAGATGAAGCATTGGAAGCCTTAAGGAACTTGTTCTTGGAGGACGAGGATATGAACTGTTGTGTCATTGTTGAGGAGGAGGAGGAGGAGGAGGAAGGCCCTACCATCCAATCTGTGAGCAAGGGATCATTCCTCAGAAACTGGACTGTTAGACCGTCCAGGGACCGACGAGTCTCGGGGTAGCAAGGCTGAACAAGCACTGTTTATTTCGTTTACTAATTATTTCCTTTTTGCATTTCTGTTTTAAATAAAATCTCCAGTGTTCCAAAAATGTTTGTTTAAATTATTGAAAATCGCTTTTATGTTTCAACAAATCAGTATTTATTATTATTGCTTTTCTCTCATACTTTTATCTATACAACATTACTATTTCCTGACTTGATGAACCAATGACTGTGACATGAAATGCGACAACGCAACAAAAGGACAGTGATTCAGAGGAAGAGGACGTCATACCTGAGGAAGTTGTCAGAGAGGTAGAAGACTTTAAAAAAAAGCCTAAGTCCAATCTGGACAAGACTGAAATAATCAACTTGGGAGATACAGAGACTGTTAAAGAAACTCGCATCAGCATCTACTTGTCACCGTCAGAGAAGGAAGAGTACACACAATTCTTGAAGGAATATGAGGACATCTTTGCATGGTCATACGATGATATGACCGGACTAAGTACATCCATCGTGGCTCACAAGTTGCCCACCAATCCAATGTGCCCGCCAGTGAAGCAGAAGCTCTAAAAGTACAAGCCTGATATGAGTCTGAAAATCAAGGAGGAAGTCACTAAACAAATCACCGCCAAGGTGCTCAGGGTGGTTGAATACCTGACATGGCTATACAACATCGTTCTAGTGCCTAAGAAGGATGGAAAGGTTAGGGTTTGTGTCTATTACTGGGATCTCAACCGATCCAGTCCAAAGGATGATTTCCCTTTTCCAAACATACACATCCTAATTGACAATTGTGCCAAACATGAACTCCAGCCATTTGTGAGTTGTTTCGCAGGTTATCATCAGATATGGATGGACGAAGAGGACGCTGAGAAAAAAGCTTTCATTATGCCTTGGGGAGTACATATGTTACAAGATGATGCCATTCGGCTTAAAGAATGCCGGGGCCACTTACATGAGGGCTATAACTACTATCTTCCATGACATGATACATAAGGAGATCGAGGTGTATCTGGACGACGTCATCATCAAGTCCAAGAAATATACCGACCATATAGCAGATTTAAGGAAATTCTTCAACAGACTGCGGAAATACAACTTGAAACTAAATCCTGCAAAATGTGCATTCGAGGTTCCTGCCAGAAAATTGCTTGGATTCATTGTCAGTCGCCGAAGGATAGAACTAGATCCATCAAAAGTCAAATCCATCTAGGAGATTCCACCACCGAAGAGTAAGAAGGATGTAATGAGTTTTCTGGGACGATTAAACTACATCAGCCGGTTCATATCCCAGTCCACAATCATATGCGAATCAATCTTCAAAATGTTAAAGAATGACGCTGCAACCAAGTAGATCGAGGATTGTCAAAAGGCCTTCGACAGAATCAAGGAGTACCTATCGACACCACCAGTCTTGGTCCCGCCAGAGCCAGGTAGACCCTTATTACTCTAGATGGAGCTTTCGGCTGCGTTCTGGGGCAGCATGACAAGACAGGAAGGAAGGAACATGCTATCTATTATCTGAGTAAAAAATCCACTCCATATGAGGAAGGTACTCTCTGCTGGAACATACCTGTTGTGCTCTAACCTGGGTAGCGCAGAAGCTGAGACACTACTTCTGTGCCTACACGACGTACCTCATATCACGGATGGATCCTTTGAAGTATATCTTTCAGGAGCCCATGCCCATTGGAAAGTTGTCTAAGTGGCAAATCGTGCTGAGTGAATTCGACATCGTCTATGTGACTTAGAAAGCGGTCAAGGGACAAGAACTAGCAAATCATCTTGCTGAAAATCCAGTGGGAGGAGAATGCGAACCCCTGAAAACGTATTTTCCCGATGAAGAGGTATTGTTCATAGGATAAGACATTGCTGAATCCTATGATGGCTGGAGGATGTTCATTGACGGAGCAGCAAATTTCAAAGGAGTCGGCGTCGGAGAGGTCTTAGTATCAGAAACTGGACAACATTATCCGGTATCTGCTATACTTATATTTCCCTGCACCAACAACATGGTGGAGTATGAAGCTTGCATACTAGGGCTCAACATGGCCATCGACATGAATATTCAGGAGCTACTAGTAATCGGTGACTCAGATTTGCTTATACACCAAGTACAAGGAGAATGGGCCACCAAAAATTCCAAGATACTATTGTATTTGCACCATGTGCAGGAATTGAGAAAGAGGTTCACAAAGACAAAATTTTGGCACGTCCCCAAAATCCAGAACGAGTTTGCCGATGCACTAGCCACTTTATCATCTATGATACATCATCCGGATAAAAATTTCATTGATCCAATTCCAGTAAAAATCCATAGCCAGACGGCATATTATGCCCATGTTGAAGAAGAAGCAGACTGGAAACCTTGGTTCCATGACATCAAGGAATACTTGGAAAAAGGAGAATACCCGGAGCATGCAAGTCATACCCAGAAACGTACGCTTAGGAGGTTGTCCAATAGTTTCTTTCACAGCGGAAGAACCCTGTACATGAGAACTCCTAATTTGGGATTACTGAGGTGTGTCGACGCAAAGGAAGCTTTTAAAACTTGAAGAAATACATGTTGGGACCTGCGGCCAGCATATGAATGGATTTGTCTTGGCCAAGACGATACTTAGAGCCGGTTATTTCTGGATGACCATGGAAAGTGACTGCATCCAGTATGTTCAAAAATGCTACCAATGTCAGGTACATGCAGACATGATAAAAGTGCCACCAAATGAACTCAATGCAACTAGCTCACCTTGGCCATTCGCCGCTTGGGGAATGGACGTCATCATTCCGATCGAGCCCACCGCCTCAAATGGGCACAAGTTCATCTTGGTAGATATTGATTACTTCACCAAATGGGTCGAAGCAGCATCTTACAAAGCAGTGACTAAGAAAGTCATGGCAGACTTTGTTCGCGACCGTATCGTTTGTCGACTTGGAGTCTCAAAATCAATAATCACTGACAACTCTTACAATCTCAACAGTGATCTAATGAAGTCCATATGTGAGACTTTCAAAATCAAGCACAAGAATTCCACAGTCTATAGACCTCAGATGAACGAAGCTGTAGAAGCTGCCAACAAGAATATCAAGAAGATAATGAGAAAGATGGTAGAAAATCATAAACAGTGGCACGAGAAGCTATCATATGCCCTATTGGGATACTGCACCACAATCCGCATGTCAACCGGGGCAACACACTACCTATTGGTTTATGGTACAGAAGTTGTTATTCCCGCCGAAGCGGAGATTCCTTCTTTAAGGATCATACAGGAAGCTAAGCTTAGCGATGCAGAATGGATAAGGAGCTGTTATGAGCAGTTGGCCCACATAGATGGAAAAAGGATGAATGCAGTGTGTCATGGGCAACTATATCATAACAGGATGTCCAGAGCCTTCAACAAAAGAGTCAAGCCGAGACAGTTCACACCGGGGCAGCTGGTGTTGAAGAAGATCTTTCCACATCAAGATGAAGCCAAAGGAAAATTCTCTCCTAACTGGCAAGGTCCATATATGATCCACATAGTACTAACAGGAGGAGCTCTTATACTTGCATAAATGGACGGAGAAGTCTGGCCAAAACCGATCAACTTAGATGCAATCAAGTGATACTATGTGTAACTCTTTATGCTTTTCTCAAATGATGTAAATTGAACTACACTCGACCTGATTCCCGTTTAAGAGGGGATATGTAGGCATCCCTATGGGTTTTGTCACAATTCAATAAAAATCTCATTTTTCCCCGCAATCAGAAATTGGGGCAGAATTTTGAGGAGGACCCTCAAAATTCCGAAAAAAGTTCAGCCGATTGCAGCATGTATAATAGTCAAAGACGTCAATCCATCTAACTAGGGCAGAATTTTGAGGAGGACCCTCAAAATTTCATAGCACGGAAAGTTGCAATGTCTCGGATCTTTTCACGGTCGTCAGTTCATCTAAAATTCTTCAAATATATTTTTTACTATGTCTTTGCAAAACTATGCATGATTTCTTGCAAAAATAGCTCTGTTTAGCAAACGCTACCCCTATGATTTGAACAGGATCTTCAGACCAAGCAAATCAAGTCGAGCAAGGCGACGGAGGCACGAACCAACCTCCCCTTGATAGAACTCACGGATTTTCTTTGGATGCAGGAACAAAGAATAAACATGCCTCGAAGTCACAACCTTCACAACAGTCACAATACCGAAATCTGCTACCAGCTAAGTCTGCTACTATTTGCTATTTGTTCTATTTTCCGCATAAGGCTAATCTCTGCCTTCATCTGCATGAGGTTAAACTCTACCTTCAAATCTGCATAAGGCTAATCTCTGCCTACATTTGAATAAGGCTAATCTCTGCCTTCGCCTATATGGGATTAAGCTCTGTCCCGCGTCTTGCATAAGGCTAATCTCTGCCTTCATCTGCATAAGGCTAATCTCTGCCTTCATTTGCATAAGGCTAATCTATGCCTTCGCCTGCATGGGACTAAGCCCTGTCCCGTATCTTGCAAGCTTTACCTCCACATCTGCATAAGGCTAATTTCTTCCTTCATCTGCATAAGACTAATCTATGCCTTCATCTGCATGAGGCTAAGCCCTGCCTCCATCCGTATAAGGCCAATCTCTGCCTTCACCTGCATGGGACTAAGCCTTGTCCCACATCTTGCACGAGACTAAGCTTTGTCTCCCTACCTGCATGAGGCTAAGCTCTGCCTCCAATTTACATCCTTTCACCGAGACTAAGCGCTGTCTCTCCGACATTATCTACTTTGCTCTTCTTTCGGGCTAAGCTATGCCCTCAACTTCATAAGACTAAGCCTTGTCTTGATAATTCTATCATCATATTATTGCACCTCATGGGCTATAATATCGCCAACATGTCTGAAGGCGTCATAGTCTAAAGGCATCATCCTCATAGCTGGAAGACACCATGCCATGGCCGGAGGAGCTCTCAAACTTGCATATCATTATTCAAAGGAGTCATGGTTCGGAGGCACCATCTTCATGGCCCGAGAACATCATTTCATGTCCTGCGAATCTCTCACTGATCAATTAATGGCCTGGGACGCCATGGTCTAAGGACGTCATCCTCAACCGTGCGAAGCCAACTTTCATAGTCTAAAGGGAACCTGCATCATGTTTAAATTTTCGAACAATATATGCTTGTAGTATCTTTATTCGCAGGTAACCCGACAAGAAACTGCTATCCCAGCAGGAGCGATCTCGCTCCAGTTCCTTCGAGTATCTCAAACCTGACTTCTCCCGTAAATCGTTCTTTCATCTATCCCAAGATATTGCATCCGTTCATGCGAAGACTTCATCGATATATTTCGTCAATTAATCCAGAACTACACACAGCCTGATTCCTATAAAACCAGTGATATGTAGGCAGCTCAGAAGCCGGAGTGCAGCCTAAATCTCTCAAACCGTCTCATTCGGTCAAATTGGCCATCATATCTTTATCCGAAAACTCTTTCATGCTTTCCGGGTAAAGAGGGGCAGTTGTTGATACCCAATTTTTTCCAAAAATAGTTTTAAAATGTATATATGTCTTCAAATTCATGCATTAGCATCAATTGGTACTTTTCCACAATTTTTACATTTTAATTGATTTGCCAGTATTTTATTTTTAATAAATAATCACAAAATTGCATCACAAATGACTTCAAAAATATTTCTTGATTTAATGTTACTATTTATGGTCCTATTAAGTCCAAATTATTCCATAAATAGCCAAATTGGCACATTTTGGCTATAATTACAACAACTTTGCAATTATAGCCAATGCATATAATGTTTGCATTATTTTTACCAGAAATTAATCCTTTGTATTTTTAAATACTAAATAACCATTTTTAAAACATCTTTATGCATGAAATTCATTTGTTTTGTAATTAGTAATTATTTTACAAATTATTTAATCAATTTATTTGGGGTATTTAACAAATGGCCTTGTTTAATTTCAATTTCAGCCTAATTAACTAGCCCAAATACCCTTATAAGTCAGACCAATAAACCCAAGCCCAAACCCCTTACCTACCCGACCCAATCTTTTTTAATCCTGGCCGTTGATCATTTTTGATCAACGACCCAAATCCTTCGTACCATAATTAAACCAAAATCCCCCCCCCCCCCAAACCTCTCATTCTCTCCTCTCACTCGGTGTCACCCCTTCCCCTTCTCTCTTAGATGCTCCTTCCTAACTCTAACTCTCCCTCGTTGTCACTCATCTGTCGACGTTCAAGGTGGTTTCTCACCACTCCAGGCCTCTAATGGCCTCTTCTTGCCTGTTTCAGGCCATTCTGGTTCGATTTCGAGTAAGATCTTCTTATTTCACCTTAAACCTATGGATTTCTAAGCCTATGTCTCCATGTCTGTGTTATGTTTAAAAAATCCCTAATTTCGTCATTTGAACTTCTCAGATTGTACAGATCTTAGATGGGTTGAACTTATTTCACATGATTTTTATGAAAATCTTCTGATTTTCGAGTGGCTTTCCATTTTCCTAAACTAGGGTTTCCTGAAAATCTTTTTCTTCAAAACATTTTCTGACTTCAAATGTTTAATCTCCCATCCTTATGTGTTTTCACCAATTATGTTGAGTTTGCCTCAACCCTAAGTATTTCATGCTAAAACCTCAATTTTTTGACATTTTTGTTTGGATTTTGAGTTTGTCCGTGTTACTTGCTACATGATTTTGTTCTGTGCTTTGATTCGCATGATTTCTTCTTCGTTTAATTTGAATGTCTTGTGATTTTACTCTAATGTGCCTCTATTAAGGTTTCTGGTTCGATTTCTCTACTGATTCTATGTGTCTATATTCAGTCTATTTGTTTATTATGGAAATCCAAATTTCCCTCTTTAAATCAGTATTATTTGTTTGAATTATGATTCACTGATTTGCCCTGTTAAAACCTATGTGTAGATTCTTGATTATTTCCTCCATATGCAACCTTATTTAGTTTTCTTACCTTATTTGAATAACCGTTCTACTTACTGATTCTTCACTAATTATTTCTTAATTAAACTCCTGTTTATTTACCCCTAATTGCCTACTCCGTACCTAAGTCTTACTTGATTTCTTTCCTTAAATATATGTCCTGCTCTTTACCGTTGATTGATTACCCCTTAATTAGGGAAGACTTTACTGATTTTAGGCATGATTGATTCTGTAAATTTCTTTAATTGCTGAATAACTGATTTCTTTTCCTTATTCTTCTTAGCTCTTAACTACTATATATACTCTCCTCTATTCTCACTTCTACCCAAGAACATTAGTTCAAAAACTCTCTTACACTTAAAATCTCTCTCTGTTCTGCTCTGTTACTTGTAGTCTTTACTGAACTAGCCGGCTGTAAGCCAAGGCTAGCTATTGCACAATACCTGCTCTAGGATTGATTTGTTCATTTGCATGTTAACCATGTCAAACCTGCATTAGATATCTTGTTTTAGGGCTTCACGTTTATCACTTCGGTATACTTTACTATCATTATTCCATACTTTACTTTTGTTTTAATAATTTCACTTTGAAATCCTGCTACTAGGTTAATAATCTCGCTTTGATAAAATGGCATCCCTGCATGTATTAGACACCATATTTTTAGGAACCCTGTTTCCATTTGTTTGGACATGCCTACTTCAATTAAAATAGGTAACTGTCCATGAAAAGGGATAAAAATATCCCCACGCATAAATGTCATGTTTTTGAACATAATAAACTGGTACAAATCACTTGTTAAAAATCTGTGTCACCTAGAACAGCATGCCTGTAGGTTGAAAAATTTCTTTAAATTGTTAAACAGCTCCTGTAATTATGACTGCACATGGTCCCTACGCCCAGGCAAGCCTTAGGTGGTTACTGTCTTTATAAAAACTGGAAACTTCGTTTGGTTGTTTATAAACTGCTTAAATCTTATAGGATTCTGAATCAGTAAGCAAACTGATTAGGACTCTGTCATTGAGTTTTGAAACAATGTTGCCTGTTCTGTGTATTGAAGTTCACTTAGACCATCTCCAACCCTAACACCAAATTTCACACCAAAATGGTGTAACACCAAATTTACTCCAACCATTACACTATATTTTATACCAAAATTTTATATTCTTCTCTCTCTTCTATATTATATTATTATCTTCTATTTATCACATATAATTCACATTCACCACTTATATAATCATTTATTACAAAATTATTTTAAAGGTTAAATCAATTAAAAGTGAAATTATTGATAAAAGATAATTAAATAAATATTACATCATAGTCAAATTTAATTTAAGTACCACATAAATATTCAACTTTCGCCTTTATTCTCCCATAAATACTCGATTAATGCATTACGAAGTGCGAAATGCGCATCTTTATTAAACTTATGTTTTATGTTTTTTAATGTAATTTCAATTTTAATGTATCCTCCTTTGATGTACTTTTAATTTTAATGTATTTTTATTTTATGTATTGTTAATTTTCTTTTTAAAATTTTAGTTTTCACTTTTCAATTTTAACAACATTAGATATCTTACATTTGCATATTTCATTTTTAAATAATGGTAATATTTATTTTTATACAATTATAATAATAATAATAAAATTAACTTATAATTTTATATAAATATAATATATACAAAAATTAATATATCAAAAAATAGGATATAAAATTAAAATTATAAAGATCTTAATATAAAATTTAATTATATACACAATATATGATAAATTAAAAGTCAAAAAAGAAAAAGATGAATAAAATAATAATAAACCAAATTTGGTGTAACACTATTCACACACTATAATAATGCAAGATTTGGTATTCCATTGGAGCAAAAAAATACTAAATTTTACACCAAATTTAGATTTGGTGCAAAAAATAGTGCACCATTGGAGATGCCCTTAGACAACCTGTCTTAGGATAATTCCTAAAAAAATATCTGAATCTGTGTTTGAGACGTGCTGTTTGTTTTCCTATATACATGTGGAGGTAAACATGAGCCTTTTAATTGCTGCTTTATCTAGTTGCTTTTACTACCTGTTATTTGTTTGTCGCCTAGATATTTCCCTTTTAAATACCTTAGGGGTTGTCTAGAACTGCCTAGATTTAGAGGTCCCAAACTCCTCCGGGACCACAAGGAAGGGACGAGTAACACACGCTTAGAGTTTGTTAAATAAAAACTCGCTTAATAACCACTAAGGGGTGGGGTAATGGGTAGAAAATGATATGATGACCTGTGCGCTAATGCAACGTGTAGCCCCTCATTGAGGAGTGATTACCGGGCATTGCATGGATATGATCCTATAGGACAAATAACTTAGGACCCCGTTCACTCCATTTACATATGTGTGCTTAGACTGCTAATCTGTTAAAACCTTACTTATTTTACATATGTGTGCTTAGACTGTCTATTTGCTACTTGACTAATTCACAAAGTAAGTTGTGGACTTCGAGGGGTGCCTAACACCTTCCCCTTGAAGTAACTTCAAGCCCTTACCCAATCTCTGGTTGTATAATTAGTGTTATAAATGACCTGTAGTAGGTGCCCTAACTCACCTTAATTCGTTAGGTGGAGACTCTTCAATTCCTGATATTCCTTTTCCCAAAAGGAAACGAGTTGTCCCAATAATGTCGAAAACCCTGACTATCCGCAAGGAGAGGAAAAAGGGGGCGCGACATAGGGCACATGTTCCTAGAAACCCTAATAGTACAAGTGCAGAGAATATTCACTAGGATATTCTCTTTAATGTCCTATCTTGGAACTAGCCGTTATAACTCTGCCAAGGGTGTTCGACCTTGACCTCAATCTTTGATGACTCCTCGACCTTAATCCTTTCCCTCTTCGACCGCAGCCTTCATTGTTCCTTGAACCACTTCGACCCATGGCGGCATGTGAATGTCTCTCTAATGCTATAGTGGTCGAGCTAATCAAGCGGACTATACGGGTCGTGTTCCTTGCGGCGAGCAGGCGACGTGGCCCTCTACGAGCACACATTTCAAATGCTTCAAATTTCTTGGGTTGTTTGCTGGAGTTTCTATGTCCAAGGGTAGGGATGACGTCATGACATCATGCGTCATTATGACCCACATCCGTTGCCAATCATGATAAACAATTTTTGGTTTTGGTGTCGTGACTTCTATAAATAGAGATCCTTGGACTTGGTTTTAGAGTTTAAATCCTCTAACGTTTTGAAGCACCACACTTCTCTCTTGCTTTCTTCTTCTCTGAATCTCCTTTCTCTGTTTCATAGACTATGATGACCCAAAAGGTTATCCTAAGTAATTCCAGCTAAATCTGTATTCCGAAGCCCCGAAAGCCTCCGTTAATCTCACCTCGATATGCGTGCGCAGCCCGGGGCAGGTAGCCGGGAAGCTTCTGTCACGACCCAAATTCCCACCCTTTTAGGCCGTGACTGCGCCTAACGTTGAACCCGCTAGGCCAGCCAACGTATAACTTGCAATAGTAATTTAAAACCATTTAATAAGAAACAAAACACTAACCTTTCAACTTTAACTGATCCAATCATATACTGGGATAGTAGTGGGGCAACCGTTTAACTGTAAATCGATAACATACTTTTCCCCTTTTTGCATATTCCCAACGAAATCTTTCAAACATCGATAATAATAATAAAAATAAAATAAAAAAATAACAAAACTTTAAATGCGGAAAGGAAGAACATAACAATCATGAAATAGCGTAAACTCCCAAAACCGAGGTGTCACAATCCCACGGACTAGCTACTAGAATACTAAATACAAGTCTGGAATGAAAGTGCAACACTGTCTTGGAAATAAAGAAGAAAGACAATGAAACGATAAAGGAAAGAAGCCTCGGGATCCACGGACGCCAGTGTATACCTCGAAGCTCTAACGTGGACTGAAGGTATCTCCCTCAGAACGCTCCACGGGGTCCGGTAGCAGGATCTGCACAACACAAGGAAGTGCAGTGTAGTATCAATACAATCGACCCCATGTACTGAGTAAGTTCCAAGCCTAACCCCGGCCGAAGTAGTGACGAGGCTAGACTCAGCATAATACGATCACCTGTCCTAGTCTAAGTAGATATATGTACAAAAATTGACAGATAATGAAATAAGTATGACCCAATAGGAGGGATATGGGAAACAAATAGGGGGAAAGATATTTAAAGAGCAGCAACAATATCAGAACTTAAACGATAAAATAAGATATGGGGTGTACGTGCTGGAGATACAGGATAACAACATTTAATTCTTAACGGTACAGTGAGAGTACGACTGGAAAGTGAAAACGGAAACCGGAGAACATCTATCAGTATGAGGGAATCAATCAAATAACAGAGCACGGCATGTCCCCTCGTGCGTAATCTCAACTATCAATCGGCACGGCATGTCCCCTCGTGCATATATAACAATATCGACACTCGGCACGGCATGTACCCTCGTGCATAAAAAAACAATATCACCCCTCTTCCTTACCAGAACAAGATAAATATCAACGGCAAGGAAACATGCAATATAATATAGAATGCGAGACAATAATGTTCAGCGAGGGGGGTAGTATCAATATTAAACACACAGTTGCCCGACAAGGTTCTCAGCTATACCAATCTCAACAGAGTACAATTGACAACAAATATTCGTCCTCAACAACACATTACGTCTCATTCTTTCACCATAAACAACAACATCCTCTTACAAATAATAGCAATGTCATAATATAAAGGCATGGAAGAAAAGCTACGATTTATATCATATTAGACTCACGGTCATGCTAGACTCTCATCACATAGGTACTCGTCACTCTACCTATGCAACGAACATGATTAACAAGTAAACACGTAGCAAACAATACCTATTCCCTCACCGAAGTTAGGCAAGTCACTTACCTCGGGTCCAAAATAGAGCGATCAACCCTCTAACACCGCCTTTCCTTTATAATCCGGCTCCGAAACGATATTATCTAGACATATTCAACTCAAGTATATCAATAATGACTCAATAACTCAAACCCATAGCCTAATTACCCATTTCTAATCATTCTTCCTAAAATTCCAAAATTTGACCCCGGGCCCACGTGGTCGAAACTCGAGGTTCGGACCAAAACCCGATCACCCATATCCCCACGAGTAAGAATATACAATTTGTTTTAAGATTCGACCCCAAATTGGGGTTGAATCACCCAAAAATCCCAAAAACCTAACACTACCCAATTCCCCCAATTTCTACCTTAAATTACATGTTTTAGGCTTAGGAATTCAATAAAGATTAATGGAAAATGAAGAAAACAAGTTAAGATTCACTAACCCACGAAGTATTGGTGAAAGGAAGCTTCAATGGATGCCTAAACAGTGTTCTGGAAATTAATATATTAACTGGGCAATTTTCGCACCTACGGAAGGGGACTCGCACCTGCGGTATCGCATGTGCGGAAAAAGGATCGCACCTGCGGTATCGCAGGTGCGGATAAAGGATCGCACCTGCGGACTTGGGCCAGCCCAAAAGGGGCCGCTCCGGAACCTCAATACGGACCCCGTAACGAGGTTTCCACATAATTATTCACTTTCATATTCCTTTATTATTTTCAGAAAACAATTTCTTTTAAAAATTCATTTCTCGGGCTTGAGACCTCGGAACTCGATTCCGGGCATATGCCCAAGTCCCATATTTTCCTACGGACCCTCCGGGACCGTCGAATCACGGGTCCGGGTCCGTTTACCAGAATTGTTGACCAAAGTCAACTATATTCATTTATTAATTATCAAAACTCATTCTTTTGTCAGGTTTTCACATATAAGCTTCCCGGCTACACGCCTTGGCTGCGCACGCATATCGAGGTAAGGATAACGACGGCTCTCAGAACCTCGGAACACAGATATAGCTTAAATTACGTAACATGACCTTTTGGGTCCTCACAATCTCCACCTCTAAAACAAACATTCGTCCTCGAACGGACATAGAAAAGTACGTGAGTCTGAGAATAGATGGGGATAACGACTCCTCATATCGGACTCGGACTCCCATGTAGCTGCCTCGGCAGGCTAACCCCTCCACTGAACACGGACCGAAGGATAACTCTTCGACCTCAACTGCCGAACCTGCCTATTTAATATGGCTACTGGCTCCTCCTCGTAAGTCAGATCATTGTCCAACTGGACACCGCTGAAGTCAAGAACATGAGACGGATCTGCAATATATCTCCGGAGCATAGATACATGAAAAACTGGATGCACTGCTGATAAATGCGGTGGCAAGGCAAGTCTGTAGGCCACCTCTCCTACTTTCTCTAAAATTTCAAATGGACCAATATACCTAGGGCTCAACTTGCCCTTCTTCCCGAACCTCATCACGCCCTTCATAGGCGACACTCGGAGGAACACCTGGTCTCCTACCATAAAAGTCAAATCTCGAACTCTACGATCCGCATAGCTCTTTTGGCTTGACTGAGCCGTACGAAGCCTATCCTGAATGATCTTCACCTTATCCAAGGCATCTTGGACTAGCTCGGAACCCAATAACCTAGCCTCTCCGGGCTCAAACCATCTGACTGGAGACCGACATCGCCTACCATACAACGCCTCATACGGAGCCATCNAATAATCTTCACCTTATCCAAGGCATCCTGGACTAGCTCCGAACCCAATAACCTAGCCTCTCCGGGCTCAAACCATCTGACTGGAGACCGACATCGCCTACCATACAACGCCTCATACAGAGCCATATGGATGCTCGACTGATAACTGTTGTTGTAGGCAAACTCAGCTAAAGGCAAGAACTGGTCCCATGAACCACCAAAATCAATAACACATGCCCGCAACATATCCTCTAAAATCTAAATAGTGCGCTCGTACTGTCTGTCCGTCTGAGGGTGAAATGCTGTGCTCAAATCAATATGAGTTCCCAACTCTCTCTGAAATACCCTCCAGAAATAGGAGGTAAACTGAGTACCTCGGTCTAATATAATAGATAAGGGCACACTGTGCAATCTGACAATCTCTCTCATATAGATCTGAGCTAACTTCTTCGCTGAAGATGAAACCGCCACCGGAATGAAATGTGCTGATTTGGTCAGCCTATCCACCACAACCCATACTGCATCAACCATCCTCTAGGTGCGTGGAAGTCCAACTACAAAATCCATCGTGATACGCTCCCACTTCCACTCGGGAAGCTGAATCTTCTGCATCAAACCACCGGGTCTCTGGTGCTCATACTTAACCTGATGACAATTCAAGCACCGAGCTACATAAGCCACAATATCCTTCTTCATTCTACACCACAAATAATGCTGCCGCAAGTCATGGTACATCTTCACGGCGCCCGGATGAATGGAATACCGGGAACTATGGGCCTCCTGCAATATTAACTCATGAATGCCATCAACATCGGGTACACAAATACGACCCTGCAATCTCAAAACTCCCTCAGCATCGACTGTGACCTGCTTGGCACGTCCGTGCCGCATCGCATCTCTAAGAGCACACAAATGACGATCATCATACTTCCTGGCGCGAATACGATCATGCAATGAAGAACGAGCGACAATATGGGCCAACACACTGCCAGTCTCAGAAACCTCTAATCTCACAAATCAATTGGCTAACGCCTGAACATCCAAAGCCAAAGGTCACTCTCCAACTGATAAATAGGCCAAGCTACCCATACTGACTGACTTCCGGCTCAAAGCATCGGCCACCACATTGGCCTTTCCCGGGTGATAGAGAATGTAATATCATAATCCTTCAGCATCTCTAACCATCTCCTCTGCCTCATATTCAACTCCTTTTGCTTAAACAAGTATGGCAAACTCTTGTGATCAGTGAATACCTCACACGGTACCCCATACAAATAGTGCCTCAAAATCATCAAGGCATGAACAATAGCTGCAAGCTCCAAATCATGGACTAGATAGTTCTTATCCTGAATCTTCAACTGACGGGATTCATAGGCTATAACCTTGCCCTCCTGCATCAATATCGCATCAAGTCCAACCCGTGAAGCATCACAATACACGGTATACGAACCTGAACCTGTGGGCAATACCAACATTAGTGATGTGTTCAATGCTGTCTTGAGCTTCTGAAAGCTCGCTTCACACTCCTCAGACCATCTGAACTGAACACTCTTCTACGTCAACTTGGTCATAGGGGCTGCTATAGATGAAAACCCCTACACAAACCGGCGATAATAGCCTGCTAGGCCCAAGAAGCTCCGAATCTATGTGGCTGAGGTGGGCCTAGGCCAATCTCTAACTGCTGAAACTTTCTTCGAATCCACCTGAATGCCCTTTGCCGATACAATGTGGCCCAAGAATGCCACAGAACTCAACCAGAACTCGCACCTAGAAAACTTGGCATACAACTACCGATCTCTCATAGTCTGGAGGACGACTCTAAGGTGTTGCTCATGCTCCTCTCGGCTGCGAGAGTATATCAAAATATCATCAATGAAAACAATAACGAACGAGTCCAAATAAGGCCTGAATACCCGATTCATCAACTCCATAAAAGCAGCGGGGGCATTAGTCAACCCAAACGACATGACCAAAAACTCATAATGCCCATAACGAGTGCGAAAAGCCGTCTTGGGCACATCAGATGCCCTGATCCTCAACTGATGATAACCAGATCTCAAGTCTATCTTAGAGAATACCGTAGCACCCTGAAGCTGATCAAATAAGTCATCAATCCTCGGCAAAGGATACTTGTTCTTGATAGTAACCTTATTCAACTGCCGGTAGTCAATACACATCCTCATTGAGCCGTCTTTCTTCTTCACGAACAATACCGGAGCACTCCAAGGAGAAACACTAGGCCTGATGAAGCCTTTATCCAACAAATCTTGTAATTGTTCCTTTAACTCCTTCAACTCTGGCGGAGCCATACAATACGGGGGAATAGAAATGGGCTTAGTGCCCTCAGCTAACTCAATACAAAAATCAATATCCCTATCGGGTGGCATACCCGGTAGGTCAGCAGGGAATACCTCTAGAAACTCACGAACCACGGGCACGGACCCTATAGAAGGAACCTCAACACTAGAATCATGAACATAGGCCAAACAACCATTCTCGACCATGCGCCGAGCCTTCATATAAGAAATAACTCTACCAGAAGAATGACTAGGAGTCCCTCTCCACTCTAAACGAGGTACTCCTGGCAAGGCTAAGGTCATTGTCTTGGCATGACAGTCCAGAATAGCATGATAGGGAGATAACCAGTCCATCCCCAATATAACATCGAAGTAAACCATATCCAGAAGCAAAAGATCAACCTGAGTCTCCAGACCACCAATAACTACTATGAAAGCACGGTAGACTCGATCTACCACTATGGAATCACCCACCGGTGTAGACACATGTACGACAGTACTCAAGGAATCACGGGGCACACTCAAATAAGGGGCAAAATATGAAGACACATAGGAAAAAGTAGAACCCGGATCAAATAACAGCGAAGCCTCTCAGCTGAAAACTGAAACCGTACCTGTAATAACTACATCAGAAGCCTCAGCATCAGGACGAGCAGGAAAAGCATAACACCGGGGCTGAGCCCTTCCAATCTGAACATTTCTGGGTCTACCTGCTGCAACCTGGACTCTACCCCTCGTGGCCTGTGCTCCACCTCTATGAACCTGACCACCACCTCTAGCTGGCTGAGGGAGTAAGGGTGCACCTGCTGTGGGAACCAAGGCACAGGAACCCTGATACTGCGGTCCACTCGAAGCTCGGGGGCAATATTTGGAAATGTGCCCCGGGCTACCACAACTATAACAAGATCTCTGCTGTTGTGGCTAATGACTGGGGAACTGGCCCTGAAGACCCTGATAACTACCCTGGTAACTCTGAAGCGGCTGTGCATTGATAGATGTGGTGGTGCACTAACATGAGCTGGCGGTGCATGGGGAGATACCTGAAGTGATGACTGAAAAGGTCGGGGTGGATGACCCCTGCTGAAAGAATCCCTACATCCAGATGAGACACCACTGAATCTACCAAAATGACGGGGTATCTTATCAGTCCCCTGACCACCTCCCTGTGATAACATCATCTCAATCCTCCTGCCTACATCGGCGCCATCCTAGAATGAATTATCAGTACTCGACTCCCTGGCCATCTAGAGTCGTATAGGCTGAGCCAATCCCTCTATGAACCTACGAACCCTCTCCCGATAAGTGGGGAGTATCATCAGTGCATGCCTGGCCAGAGTGATGAACCTGGTCTCGTACTGAGTGACAGACATAGATCCCTGCTGGAGGCGCTCAAACTGCCTCCTAAGATGCTCTCGCTGAGTAATGGGAAAGAATTTCCGCAAAAATACCTCTGTGAACTGAGCCCAAGTAGAAGATACAGACCCAGCTGGTCTGGCTAAGCAGTAGTCCCTCCACCAAGTCTTGGTTGCGCCGGATAGTTGAAAAGTAGCGAAGTCAACTCCATTGGACTCCACTATACCCATGTTCCGAAGAACCTCATGACATATGTCCAAATAATCTTGTGGATCCTCTGACGGTGCACCAGTAAAAGTAGCAGTGAATAACTTGGTAAATATGTCCAGTCTCCACAACGCATCTGCTGACATAGCTGCTCCCTCAGCTACAGGTGCTGCAATACCTGGTTGTGCTACTCCGGCTGGCTGAGGTGCCGGAGTTTGAAACTGAGTGGCAACCTGCTCTGGTGTATGAATAATAGGAGTCTGGGTCCCTCCCCTAGCCTGAGATCCAGCTGGTGCTATAGGAAGAAGGCCGGCCTGAGCCACACTCTCCATAAGTCCTACCAAGCAGACTAGAGCGTCCTGAAGCACTGGGGTAGCTATGAACCCCTTTGGGACCTGCGCTGGTCCAACTGGGACTGCCGGAACTGGGACCTCCTCGTCAGAATCGACCTGAGGGTCCTCCACCGGTGCCGCTGCTCTAGGCTTAGCCCGGCCCCAGCCTCGGCCTCTAGCACGGCCTCGTCCTCGACCTCGACCCCTCGTAGGAGCTGTAGCAGGAGTGTCAGACTGCTAAGCGGAACCAAGGGAAGCACGCATCCTCACCATCTGCGAGAGAATAGAATAGAAACTCGATCAGTATACAGAATATACTACGCACGACAGAGTATGAAGAGAAGAGGAGTATCATAACTTTGCAGCCTCTGGGGGATAAGTACAAACGTCTCCGTACCGATCCCTCAGACTCTACCAAGGTTGTCTGTGATTTGTGAGACCTAAGCAACCTAGAGCTCTGATACCAACTTGTCACGACCCGAAATCCCACCTTTCAGAACGTGACTGCGTCTAATGTTGAACCCGCTAGCCAAGCCAACGTAAACTACACGTTAATATTTTTAAATCAATCCAACAGTAGTAAAATTTAATACCCTTCAAATCTTAACTGAAATAACCAACATACTTCATAACTTTAACAGCGGAAATGTAACCATACTCTGAAAATGCGTAATGACATAGTAAAAATAATAGCGTCGCATAATCCCAAAACTGGGGTGTCACAACCACACGGACTATCTAAACTGAGTGCTAAATACAGAGTCTGAAAAGAAATATATAATTGTCTTGAAACTAGGAGAAAAAGTAAGACAATAAGGAATCCAAATGCAGGAGAGACACCAAGGCCCACGAACGCCAGCGGGTATACCTTGAAGCTCTGGGTGGACTGAAGGTGACTCCCTCAATGCGGTCCACTGGGTCCGGATGCGGGATCTGCACAACATTAAGAAGTGCAGTGTAGCATCAGTACAACCGACCCCATGTACTGAGTAAGTGCCGAGCCTAACCTCGGCCGAAGTAGTGACGAGGCTAGACTTGACAATAACGATAACCTGTCCTATTCTACAGCAGGTAACAGGGATAATACAAGGCAAGAGATAAGCAGACAAGTAAGGGATACGGGAGCAGTAAGGGGAACAAGTGAATTGAAGCAGTCAAATTGACAGATAGAAGTAAGCAAGGGAGGCAATCTAACACAATAGCCAACGAAATAAGTATAAGTACTAGAAATGTAAACAATGGCACAACATCACCCTTCGTGCTTTTACTCTCTTCCTCATAATGCAATGTAATCAAGTATCATGGCACGACATCACCCTTCGTGCTTTACACTCTTCCTCACTATGCAATGTAATCAAATATCATGGCACGGCATCACCCTTCGTGATTTTACTCTCTTCCTCACAATACAATGTACAATGTATCATGTCACGGCATTAACCTTCGTGTTTATAATCAATAAAAGTTATGTCACGGCATTAACCTTCGTGCTTATAATCAATATGAATCATGGCACGGCATCACCCTTCGTGCTTTACACTCTTCCTCACTATGAAATGTAATCAGATATCATGGAACGACATCACCCTTCGTGCTTTACACTCTTCCTCATCAAACAATAACATATATAATGGCAATGAGTACAGCATAGTGGAAATTGACAGTTCAAACACCCGACAAGGGAAAAAACATCAATTAATAACTCAATAAATGCCCGGCAAGGGTCTCAGCTATGACCAATCACCTCAATCGCATCCTATACACTTGGATTATCATTGGTATCAACACTTCTCAAGCTCAACATCCAATACTTTCAATCAAGAATAAATTACCAAGTAAAGACAATCTCATAATATGCTAAACATGGAAGAAATACTGCAATTTCTATCAAAATAGACTCACGGGCATGCTTGACACACATTGCATAGGTACTCGTCACCTCACCTATGCAATGAACATGATAATCACTTAGCACATAGCAAATAATACCTATTCCCTCACCAAAGTTAGGCAAGACACTTACCTCGGTCCAAAGTATAGCAATCAACCCTCTAAGACCGTCTTTCCTTTATAATCCGACTCCGAAACAACAATATCTAGGCATAATTAATTCAATAATATCAATAAAAACCCAATAACACAATCCCATAGCCTAGATATTCAATTACTAGCATTCTTCCAAAAATACCAAAATTTGACCCCGAGCCCGCTTGGTCAAAACAAGAGGCTCGGATAAAAACTCGATCACCCATAACCCCACGAGTTCAAATATATGGTTTGTTTAAGATCCGACCCTAAATTGAGGTTGAATCACCCAAATTTCCCAAAAACCTAACTCTATCCAAAACCCCTAATTTCTACTTGATTTTATGATTAAAGGCCTAGATTTCTAGTGATTAGGGAAGGGAAGTGGATGAAATTGATGTTAGGAAGCTTACCCAAGAGACTATGGAGGAAGAATTGGCTTGGAGGTCTTCAATGGAGGTTGGAGAAGGAGGAGGAGGCTGAAAATAATGAAATCCCGTGTAGAGTATTCTATTTTTTGACTTAAAGAATAACTTGACGATTTTGGCTATCGCGATCGCGGCAGGAGGCACGCGATCGCGGAGAGTACTGGGTCTGAAGCTTCGCGATCGCGGTTAAGAGGGTGCGATCGCAGGGAACACGAGTCACTAGCCTTCGCGATCGCGACCAAGCGATTGCGTTCGCATAGTGCAACGCCTACCCAGCCCCCATCCCAAGACTTACTCTATGCGTTCGCATGAGGCCTTCCGCGATAGCGTAGAGCAGTGGACCCCATGCTCTGCGATCGCGGTTGAGGCTCTGCATTCGCATAGAGTCAACTACTCACCCCTAACCCCTGACACATCGCGATCGCAAGAACATGTACACGATCGCGGAGAAGAAAACACTGGACACCAGAAAATCACAAACACACCAGATTTTTAGCACTTTTCACACCCCGTTAGCTACCCGAAACTCACCCGACGGACTTATTCAAGCTTTTAAATCACCAAAATATCATCAAAAACACGGAATTAAACCTTAAAACTCATAGAATTTTCTTAAAACTTCATAAAGCTTAACTTTTCAAATTTTAATCTGAAACACGTCATTCCAAGTCCGTTTTACACCAAACTTCACAGATAAGTCATATAACATATAATAAACCTGTTTCGGGCTCCGAAGCCATAATACGGGCCCGGTAACACAGTTTTCACATAAAAATTCATTTTCAAAATCCTTTATTATTTTTAGAAAACAATTTTCTTTAAAAATTCATTTCTCGGGCTTGGGACCTCGAAATTCGATTCTGGGCATACGCCCAAGTCCTATATTTTCCTACGGACCCTCCTGGACCGTCACATCACGGGTCTGGGTCTGTTTACCAAAAATGTTGACCAAAGTCAACTTTATTCATTTAATTATCATAAAATTCAATTTTTATCAAATTTCAACATAAAGGCTTCCCAGCCACACACCCGGGTTGTGCACGCATATCGAGGTGAGACTAATAGAGGCTTTCGGGGCCTCGAAACAAAGATTTAGCTAGAATTACTTAGGATGACTTTTTGGGTCATCACACCAAGTCTACTGTCCTTGCATACACCACATCACCTTCATCATTTCTCACACAAAATCCTAAGGAGCTAGGAAAAGGATTCCCTTTTGAGGCTCCATCAGTATTGCATTTGTACCAACCATGAAAAGGAAGCTGCCATGTTACTCTTGTAGTGATCAATATATGTTTATATCCTTCAAAATATTGAATTATGTCTGGCCATAACAATGGAATATTATGCATCCAAGCATACCTCACCCTTGCCAGTTGAGGCAATGTCCTTGTTGAGCTCATGAATCACCCTATTTGTGGACACTGAACCCCCATGTTTACCTGCATTTCTTCTCTTCCAAAGTTCCAAGTGATGATAGCTAGTACTGCTTGAAATAAAGGCTTTAACTTTGGAAAACATTGAGCATACCACCAATGCCTTATAACCTGTTTCAATTGAATCAACGACATAGTAATTCCAACAGCCCCCATGAACAAGTTCCATACTTTAGAGGCAGTAGGACTTGTGACAAATATATGTTCAATAGATTCCTCTTGGGGTAGCTGACAACACCAACACCTAGACATCACCATTTGCCCTTGCCTCCTCCACATGTCATCAGTGGCTATTTTCTTCCTCCACAATCTCCACAAGAAGAATGATATCTTGAATGGTAAGCCTTTAATCCACATTAACTAGAATTCCTAATTAGGATCAACCCTATGCCTTAATATTTGCCAAGCACTACTAAAACTAAACTTGCGTGAAGGAGTTGGAATCCAGTATGGCCTATCCCAATATCCATCACAGCCTTAATAATGCACATTTAGCCTTATAGGTTTTGCAATTTCCTCATTGAAATTTTGATCTAGCAGTTGATCATCCCATGTTTCACATTGCCGCAATTCTGCCACATCCTGAAGATCTTCATTGATTGGAAAATCTTCAGGTAATACGTGAAAAAGTGCACCTACTAAGGATGTCGTTATTATTCCTAGATATTGAATCCCCGCACTTCTAGACTTCTATCGGAAGTAAGGACTATTCACAACCTTTTGCGTTTGAGTATCTCGTACGTTGTCCACCTTTACCTTACTTATCTTAAAGTCTCACATAACTCCTTCTATCTCTTTCGTGACCTCCCTTTCACATAGGTACAATTCATATTCACAACTTGAACTTCTATTTTAATACTTGCACCTCTTTACATGATTTAGTGAGAGCCTCACATTGTCTTCTTATGAGGCTAGTACTCTTCTAACTGGATTTTTTATAGAACTGTTACAAAATATGGCTACTGTACTATCTCTTTTGCACCTCTGATATTAAGAGTGATTCTGCAATATTCACAATCACGATGTCCATAATTTCCTGGGTCCAATAATCAAACTCTTGATTTACTTAGTTGATGTACTCCTTTAGTTTCCTCTTCCTTCTGATCAGCCTTTATGTAGGCTTAAGCTATCTTTCGATCCGCGTCTCATGGAAGTTAGTTATTACTTTAGAATTTCATGGATGCTATGGAAAACCACAATATAATCTTCTAATGATTCAATTCTTTGTCTATGATCTGGACCCAATTCCTTCTTTAACCTATACCAGAGTTTTCTACGGTTGGTCATAAGTCTATTTATTCCTTTCGTTCCATCTCAACTTTCTTCAAGCGTAAGCAATTTCTTTTCCTGGTATATTCGCCCCCCTTGTTGCATGCATACCTAACTTATCTTAGTTCTCACGCATGCCGAAATTTGTTTCCAACTCATATGGTCTCGAATATTACTTTTAATTTTACTACCCGTTCATTAGCCACGGTGGGTGCCACTTTCCTTTGAAGTGCTTACAATGTTGTTGTGAGACTGTTGTTACACGAGCATTTCTTCTTTAGGTCGTTGTTCTTAGGTTGACGCCTTCTTCCTTATTTCCTCAGCTAGTCTTTCACTGTAGTACTTAGGGAGGACCCTATGACTCTTGTAAAGTTGTGAGCTTATTACATCGTATACCCAATAAAATATTTGATGTCATTCATCGCCTACAATTATCTGTAGTTACTTACCTCCACACCCTTGTGCCTATACGGTTGCTTCTGAACTTATATTTTGATTGTCTTCCCAGTGGCACTCTCTTTTATTCTCGTAACATTCATATGGTACCTTTAACTACCCCGACTTCTATTTGAATATATCTCAAGTATTATAATGACATTACTGTGAGGCTGAATTCTCCATGTTGGGGTTTACTACATTTGTCTTGCATGATCTGCTGATCTGTCTGTAACCTCTTGTCTAGTCATGAATAGGCTCTTCCGGAATCAACTACTAACTACTCGTCGGCCCATTCTCATATCCATATTCTGCCTAATCTCTGTTGGGTTATTTCCTTTGTCTGACTTACCTCTTGCACTAGCTCCTTATTTATCAGTAACCTTTCGGGCAGGAACCCTTACTTCCTTTTTCTGACGTCGCGCTTACATAATGTTCTCGAATCATAGCATATCTGTTACATTTGAATAAGTGCAATCTCATCCCTTTCTCATTCTTATTGCATCCTTCCTTTATCGTTCCATAGTTACTAGACCCACTTAATTCTGGCTTACTGCTACATCATTCCATATTCCCCCCTTCTTGGGGAGTACTAAGAGTTGGAGCTACGATGACCTATTTATAGATGTTTTTCCTCTTCATCTTTGGCGTCCTTCCACATCATCAATGACCCTTACTCGCCTTACGATAATCCTTTTGAACCAAGGATAACAAAATTCTTCACTCGCGATGGTGACACTTAGTGTAACTGGCACATACATCCCCTTAAGCTTAACTTTGTTTATATTACTTGCTATAGGAAAGCGTCTCCTTGAATGACCATGTCACGCCCCAAAATCGAGGGACGAGACCAGCGCCTAACAGGGTGAACCCAGTCAAGCGGACCTGGATTGCCTTTCCTGCCCAACGTATTGCCCCGCGTTCATAATATACATTATTTCATGTGAGTTAGCCGATTTTTAGTTTCAAAGTACATTTCACAACATATCTCCACTTGTTTCCTCTTTTAACATTTCAGCGATTGATATTCAAACATACATAATACATACACAACTTTCCAACATGATCCACGATTTCCGAGTACGTACCGTTACTACCCAAAAACACATGCATACACCCACATTATGTCTACGGAGCCTCTACGAATACTTGGAATTTTACATAACCTACCGGTAACAAGGCCCCGACTATACCTTTAAAACATAAACAAAAGAAGGTGGTATGATCCACACACGACCCTGAGGAGAAGAGGGGCTCACACAACTACTGCAGAGAGGAAGAGGAGGTACCTCTAACAGCAAGCTGAGCTACCAGCTATAGAACCACCTACATCCATATAAAAGATGTAGCGCCCCCGGCAAAAGGGACGTTAGTATTGTGGAATAGTACTAGTATGTATGAACAAAATTTATCCCAAGTACAATCAACCAATATTACAGATAAGAAATAGGACAGCAATAGGACCAACAATAAAAACAAACGGAAAGTGACAATCAAAATCAACAATTTTACAATCTCTCCTTTTTCCCTTTCCAACACCACCATATTCACGAGTTTCATAATTTTCATATCAAAAGTGATAACGATCGCTTTTCCACCCTTATTACCTCGGCCACCCTTATCACGAAAACCCACACCTTATTACTTCGTGTTGCGGCGTGCAACCCGACCCCGCCTGACAATTTATATTTCATAACAACAACACCAACAATTTCATCACAAGGGCTTTCCCTTCAAGGATCACAATTTCAACAACAAGGGCCTTAGTTTCAAGGATCACAATTTCAACAACAACACCAAACAATTTCATCACAAGGGATTTCCTTTCAAGGATAACAATTTCAACAACAAGGGCCTTACTTTCAAGGATCACAATTCACATTTAACAATTCATTTACTTGGGCTCAAAGCATCCCAAACTTTCATCAAGCAGCAATTTATGCACAATGTGTTGCCATAACCGTTCAATTTATTTACAATGCTCCATATCAATAACTTTAAACAACTACCATCTTTGCACATAATAAAGTGGGCATGCCAAGTCACAATTCAAAATCTCATCTGACACAGTGTGGTAGTAATCAAATAGTCAGTCAATTCACATATTTCCATATAAGTACACATACCGTATGCTTACCACAACAAGAGGGATTTTACAAGGATTAAAATTAGCCATACATACCTGGAGTCAAAATCCCCTTTTTAATGTTTACTCACAAACAACCGAACCGACTAGTACCATCAATCTAGTTCACAAATAAATGTATTCAACTTAGTATTGGAAGTCATGCATGCAATTCGGACTCTCTTAAACATTTTGCCAAACACTATGTGACCCCACATTAGACTACCAACCCCGTCTTTGTGAAATTTACCCCAAACCACACGCTCTTACTAGATTAACACCAATATTAAACATGCATGCAATGTCTTAGTTAATATTTTCAAGAAAAAATCCATACAAATCCTCCATTTGTTTAAAATCAAAAAATTAGTGGAAAAAGGGTTGGGAACCCTTACCTGCTAGAATGAGGATGAAGAAGATTACTCGAATTATCATGCCTGAGGGACTTTGAAAATCAACTTGATGGAAAAACTACTTTCTCTCTCAAGAACTCCCCTTTCCTTCTCTCTATTTTGTTCAGAAAACTTGTTAAAATGAAGGGGTGGGGTGTTTTAATGAACTAGGGGTCGGGTTGTAAAATTAGAAAAATTAGGAGCCCGATACAGGAATGCAGTCAGGAATGCGATCGCATTCCTGACATGCAGTCCACAGAGACGACCACAGAATGGCCCTCCAGGTGGGCCAAAATTAAAACACACTGTGAAGGTATGCGACCACTATGCGGTCCGCATACACGTTATGCGATCTCATAGTGAGTCGCATAACCTCTATCACAAAAATCAAAGGGAAAGAATGCGACAACTATGTGGTCCGCAGAACCGAAATGCGATCGCATAATGGACTGCATAGTTGTCCTCAAATTGGGCAGTGGCCTGCCCAGGTATGAGACCATTATGCGGTTCGCATACCCGTTATGCGATCGCATAGTGCGTCGCATAACACCCAACTTCTGGAAAATTTTATTCTTTCAAATTCTGGGGTACTTTACACAATCAAGGTCCGTTTTAAGAATTTCTACCGTTATAACAACTCGGGGAATTATTCGGGCATTATTTTAAACAAGAAATTTTAGGGGTCTATACATTCTCCCCCCCCCCCCCCCCCCCCCCCCC
>ML247551.1:41159-65984 GCA_005239495.1 Nicotiana undulata
ATGATATGCAAACTTCCAGATTTACACTAACTCCAATATTTTCAGAAAATTTCGCCAGAGTCTCCTTTGTATTTAGACCCATCTACCTATCAGAGAGCCCCCGAAACACATTTCCAAGCATCATTACACAGTTTTTGTTATCCCTTCAACTTGTATACAATTCATTACCTCAACACTTGCACATATCCAATCACTTTGACAACTACACATAGTTCATTCTCTTTACATCACAAATTAGCATATGATTCAATTAGTGGCACATACTTGCACATAATTTAGTCACTTTACTGAGTCCCATACGATTCAATCACCTCAATACACCATATGTATATTCCAATTAAGCATTACCAATCTACACTACTATTAATTATTTTTTCCTATCACACAAGTTTCACAAAACTTTCATTTACTTCAAGGGTTGCACACCACCCATTTTATAACATCATATACAGTTTTAGTACGCATTGGAAAGTTACAACACTAAGGCAATTAGGGAAAATGGGGTGTCTTTGCACGAATCTAAATACAACATCAAATTGCCTTGGGACAATAATTTGTACGATCATTACTACACTTTGTTCGAACAGATGGGGACATTTTTCTCTCATTTCTTTCTCTGTTTCCCACGTGGCTTCCTCGACTTGTTTCTCAATTTACGGACTTGCCTATCAAGAATAGCAACTGGAGCCTCTTCGTATGATAACTCTTCATTAACCTCCATAGTCCCAACTGGCACGATGGCGGATGGATCTCCAACCACTTTCTTCAACATAGACACATGGAGCACCGGGTGCACTAATGACATTTCATGGGGCAATTCCGACCTATAAGCCACCCGTCCTATCCTTTGAGCGATCCGATATGGCCCGACGTACCTAGGGCTCAACTTCCCTTTCTTCCCAAACCGCATCACTCCCTTCATGGGAGACACCTTCAAGAACACCCAATCATCTACCTGGAACTCCAATTCTCTTCGACGAACGTCCGCATAGTATTTCTGACGACTCTGAGCCGTTTTCATTCTCTCCTGAACGACTCTAACTTTTTCCATAGCTTGGTGCACAAGATCTGGCCCTAACAATTCTGCCTCACCAGCTTCGAACCATCGAATCAGAGATCTAAACCTTCTTCTGTACAATGCCTCAAATGGGGCCATCTGAATGCTAGCATGAAAGTTGTTATTGTAAGAAAATTTGATAAGCGGAAAATGATCATCCCAACTACCTTTGAAATCTAAAGCGCAAGCCCACAATATATCTTCAAGCGTCTGAATAGTCCGCTCCGCCTGACCATCAGTCTGTGTGTGGAAAGTCGTGCTGAGATTCACCTGAGTACCCAAACCTTGCTGAAAGTTCCTCCAAAACTTAGTTGTGAACTGGGCCCCTCGATCCGAGATAATAGAAACTGGAGTACCATGAAGTCTGACTATCTCCTTAATATACAACTGAGCGTACCGTTCTACAGTATCGGTGGACTTGACTGGCAAAAAGTGGGGTGATTTGGTGAATCCATCCACTATCACCCAAATTAAGTCGAACTTGCGCTGAGTGCAAGGTAACCCTACCACGAAATCCATATTGATCATCTCCCATTTCACCAGGCCGCTGATGCTCGGCTTTCACCTGCTGGCAATTCGGACATCTAGACATAAAGTCCGCCACACCCCTCTTCATACCGCTCCACCAATAAATTTCCCGGAGATCATGATACATCTTCGTAAAACCTGGGTGCACAGAATACGTGGAGCTATGAGCCTCCGCAATTACCCTCTCCCGAAGATTATCTACATCTAGAACACATAGCCTACCTTGACATCGCAACACTCCATCATTGTTGCCGAGTGAAAATGCCGAAATCTTGTTATTCAGAACTGCCTCCTTCAATTGTGCCAATGCTGGATCAATAAACTGCTTTTCTTTGACTTCCGCTATAAGTGACGATTTTGCCCCATTATGCACCATAACCTCCCCTTCGCCTGAGGTCGAAAGACAAACCCCCGAACTGGCCTATTGATAAACCTCCCGAGCCAAAAGCCTCTGATCCGCTTCCAAATGAGCCAAACTACCCATAGACTTCCGACTAAGAGCGTCGGCCACCACATTCGCCTTCCCTAGATGGTACAAAATGTTCATATCATAATCTTTGAGCAATTCTAACCACCTCCGCTGCCTTAGATTCAGTTCTTTCTGTTTGAATAAATACTGAAGACTCTTGTGGTCTGAGAACACGTCCACGTGGACTCCATAAAGATAATGCCGCCAAATTGTTAATGCAAACACCACTTCCGCGAGCTCCAAATCATGCGTCGGATAGTTCTTCTCGTGATTCTTGAGTTGCCTTGATGCATACGCTATAACCTTCCCATGTTGCATCAACACACACCCCAAACCAACCCTTGAAGCATCGCAATAAACCACAAATCCCCCTATACCTTATGGCAAGGTCAATATCGGTGCCGAAGTCAATCTCGATTTCAATTCCTGAAAGCTTTTCTCACAAGCGTCAGACCACTGGAACTTCACCGCTTTCTGCGTCAATTTAGTCAATGGGGAGGCGAGGGTAGAGAATCCCTCCACAAACCTCCGATAATATCCATCTAGACCCAAGAAACTACGGATTTTTTTCGGGGTCGTTGGTCTACGCCAATCTTTCACTGCCGCGGTCTTCTGGGGATCAACCTGAATCCCTTCTCTTGTAATTACATGACCCAAAAAGGTGACTGATTCTAGCCAAAACTCACATTTCGAAAATTTAGCATACAACTGGTGATGATGAAGAGTCTGCAGGACTGCCCTAAGGTGATTAGCATGATCTTCCCGACTCCGCGAGTAGACAAGGATGTCATCAATAAAAACAATCACGAAAGAGTCTAGAAATGGCTTGAAAACCCGATTCATAAGATCCATGAAAGCTGATGGAGCATTGGTTAGCCTAAAGGACATTACCAAAAATTCAAAGTAACCATAGCGAGTCCTGAAGGCGGTCTTAGGAATATCCGGCTCTCTGATCTTCAACTGATGATACCCAGACCGTAATTCAATTTTGGAGAAGAACCTCGCACCTTGCAATTGATCAAACAAATCATCTATTCGAGGCAATGGATACTTGTTTTTTATAGTGACTTTGTTGAGTTGTCGATAATCGATACACATCTGAAGCGACCCATCCTTCTTTCTGACAAAAGAACCGAAGCGCCCCACGGCGACACACTCGACCGAATGAACCCTTTTTCTAATAAATCCTTCAACTTCTCCTTTAACTCCCTCAACTCTGTTGGCGCCATTCTATATGGTGGAATATATATTGGTTGCGTATCTGGTAGTACATCAATCCCGAAATCGATCTCTCTATCTGGCGGAATCCCTGGAAGCTCGTCCAGAAATACTTCAAGAAACTCATTCACAACAGGAATGGACTCGGGAGCAGGCACCTCTGGAGTGGTGTCCGCAACCCTGACCAAATAATAGACACACCCTTTCTTAATCATCTTCGAGTCCTTAAGGCAAGAGATAAACCTACCTTTCGGCACCACACCATTCCCCTTCCACTCAATAACTAGCTCATTAAGAAACTCTAGCCTCATGATTCTGGTTTGACAGTCGAGTTTAGCAAAGCACGAATAAAGCCAGTCCATTCACATAATAATATCAAAATCTACCATCCAAGCTCAATAAGATTGGTCGTGGTAACGCGACCACATACCGTGACAGCACAATTCTTATAGACTCGCGTTGCTGTAATAGAATCACCAACCGGAGTCGATACAGAGAACGGCTCATGAAGCTGTTCGGGTTCTATCCCAAAACTTGAAGCAATAAACGGGGTAACATAAGACAAGGAGGACCCCGGATCAATAAGAGCATAACAATCAAGTGCTTGAACATTCAGAATACCTGTAACAACATCTGGAGAAGCCTCCGTGTTCTGGCGACCACTCAAAGCATAGAACCGGCTGGGTCCACCTCTACCTCGAGCTCCAACCCTAACTGCACCACGCCCCGTTGGGGCTGGAGGACGCCCTGAAGATATGGCGACTGAAGAACCGGATGACTGAGCAAAACCCCTACCCCTGCCCTGGTTGGGCGCACGGCAATCCCGCTGAACATGACCTCTCACTCCTTACCCGTAGCATACCGGGATATCCATATAACAAGACTCGGTATGGAACCTTCCACACTTGGGGCAGGGAGCCCTCCCCTGCTGCTGGGACCTCCCTCCTGGGCGACCTAACTGATGGGGTCTCCTACTGTCTGACCCTGGTCCCCAGTGACTGCTCTGCTGGAAACGAAGCACTGATGGCGGTGCACTGGCTGAGGACTGTGCATAGGACTGGGATGGCCTTGATGACCCTCTCCCATGAACTGGTCTCCCTCCTCCAACTGAACTCCCCGAGTGACCTGCCGACCGGGCCCTACTGCTACTCTCTCTCTCCGACTTTATCTTCAATTTCCTAGCCTTTGTAGCCTGGGCGAACCCCACAATCTTCCCATAATTCATGTCTGAGTGCAAGGCAGCTGTAGCAGCTTCATTCACAACCAAGGGACTAAGTCCCTGAACAAAACGCCGAACCTTGGCATCCATAGTCGACACCAAGTGAGGAGCATATATAGACAGCCGCATGAACTCCATGTGGTACTCCCACACACTCATACTTCCCTCCTTGAGGACCTCAAACTCTGTAGCACGGGCTGCCACAGTCTCGGCAGGCAAAAAGTGATCCATGAAAGCATCCACAAACTCGTTCCATCTAGTCGGAGGACTTCCCTCCCCACGGGAACCCTCCCACATCTCGAACCAGGAATATGCTGCTCCCCTCAGCCTGTACAAAGCTAACTCAACCCCCTCTGTCTCTGTAGCCTTCATCACCCGAAGGGTCTTGTATATCTCATCGAGAAAATCCTGTGGATCGGCCTCTGGATATGTACCCGAGAACTCTGGATGGGCCAACCGCAGAAACTGGTTGACTCTGGAGCCGGCAGAATCTCCCTGTCCCCTGGAGGACGCAGGGGTAGCATAAGATCTTTGGGCCTGAGCGGCCACCAACTGAGTCAACATATGAATAGCTCCTCTAAAGTCCCCAACGGACGTACCGGGACCGGAAGCTGGAACTGTAGAGGGATCAAGAATATCAGCGGGAGGGATTGCAACACCCTCTGCCGCCGCAGGAACAGGAATGCTTTGATGCGAAATAGAAGGGTCAGGCAGATTCAAGGTCGGGGAGTCACTCTCACTCGCACTATCTGGTACAGAACTCACAGTCACCCCCGGGGTGGCATTGGCCTCAAGGCCGATTCGAGCTCTCTTCTTTGGCGCCATTACTGAAAATTTTGGAACAAAGCACGAATTAGGCTCTGATACCAAGTTTGTCACGCCCAAAAATTGAGGGACGAGACTGGCGCCTAACCGGGTGAACCCAGTCAAGCGGACCTGGATTGCCTTTCCTGCCCAACATATTTCCCCGCGTTCATAATATACATTATTTCATGTGAGTTAGCCGATTTTTAGTTTCAAAGTACATTTCACAACATATCTCCACTTGTTTCCTCTTTTAACATTTCGGCGATTGATATTCAAACATACATAATACATACATAACTTTCCAACATGATCCACGATTTCCGAGTACGTACCGTTACTACTCAAAAACACATGCATACACCCACATAATGTCTACGGAGCCTCTAAGAATACTAGGAATTTTACATAACCTGCCGGTAACAAGTCCCCGGATATACCTTTACAACATAAACAAAAGAAGGTGGTATGATCCACACACGGCCCCGAGGAGAAGAGGGGCTCACACAACTGCTGCAGAGATGAAGAGGAGGTACCTCTAACGGCGGGCTGAGCTACCTGCTATAGAACCGCCTACATCCATATAAAAGATGTAGGGCCCCCGGCAAAAGGGACGTTAGTATTGTGGAATAGTACTAGTATGTATGAACAAACTTTATCCCAAGTACAATCAACCAATATTACAGATAAGAAACAGGACAACAATAGGACCAACAATCAAAACACACGGAAAGTGACAATCAAAATCAACAACTTTACAATCTCTCCTTTTTCCCTTTCCAACACCACCATATTCACGAGTTTCACAATTTTCATATTAATAGGATAACGATTACTTTTCCACCCTTATTACCTCGACCACCCTTATTACCTCGGCCACCCTCATCACCACAACCCACACCTTATTACTTCGTATTGCGGCGCGCAACCAAACCCTGCCTGGCAATTTATATTTCATAACAACAACACCAACAATTTCATCGGCTTTCCCTTCAAGGATCACAATTTCAACAACAACGGCCTTACTTTCAAGGATCACAATTTCAATAAAAACACCAAACAATTTCATCACAACGGCTTTCTTTTCAAGGATCACAATTTCAACAACAAGGGCCTTACTTTCAAGGATCACAATTCACATTTAACAGATCATTTACTTGGGCTCAAAGCATCCCAAACTTTCATCAAGCAGCAATTTATGCACAATGTGTTGCCGTAACCGTTCAACTTATTTACAATGCGCCATATCAATAACTTTAAACAACTACCATCTTTTCACATAATAAAGTGGGCATGCCAAGTCACAATTCAAAATCTCATCTGACACAGTGGAGTAGTGATCAACTAGTCAGTCAATTCACATATTTCCATATAAGTACACATACCGTATGCTTACCACAACAAGAGGGATTTTACAAGGATTAAAATTAGCCATACATACCTGGAGTCGAAATCCACTTTTTAACTTTTACTCACAAACCACCAAACCGACTAGTACCGTCAATCTAGTTCACAAATAAACGTATTCAACTTAGAATTGAAAGTCATGCATGCAATTCGGACTCTCTTAAATATTTTTCCAAACACTATGTGACCCCACATTAAATTACCAACCCCGTCTTTGTGAAATTTACCCCAAACCACTCCCTCTTACTAGATGAACACCATTATTAAACATGCATGCAAGGTCTTAGTTAATATTTTCAAGAAAAAATCCATGTAAATACTCCCTTTGTTTAAAATCAGAAAATTATTGAAAAAAGGTTTGGGAACCCTTACCTGCTAGAATTAGGAAGAAGAAGATTACTCGAATTATCAGGCTTGAGGGACTTTGAAAAGCAAGTTGATGGAAGAACCACTTTCTCTCTCAAGAACTCCCTTTTCCTTCTCTCTATTTTGTTCAGAAAACTTGTGAAAATGAAGGGGTGGGGTGTTTTAATGAACTGGGGGTCGGGTTTTAAAATTAGAAAAATTAGGAGCCCGACACAGGAATGCGATCGCATTCCTGACATGCGGTTCGCAGAAACGACCACAGAATGGCCCTCCAGGTGGGCCAAAATTAAAACACACTGTGCAGGTTTGCGACCACTATGCGGTCCGCATACACGTTATGCGATCGCATAGTGCGTCGTATAACCTCCCTCACAAAAATCAAAGGGCAAGAACGCGAAAACTATGCGGTCCGCAGAACCGAAATATGATCGCATAATGGACCGCATAGTTGTCCTCAAATTGGGCAGTGGCCTACCCATGTATGCAACCATTATGCGGTCAGCATACGCGTTATGCGATCGCATAGTTCGTCGCATAACGCCCAACTTCTAGAAAATTTCATTCTTTCAAATTCCGCGGTACTTTTACACAATCAAGGTCTGTTTTAAGAATTTCTACCCTTATAACAACTCGGACTTATTCGGGCATTATTTTAAACAAGAAATTTTACGGGTCTTTACAGTCCATTCTCTGAATTTCTCATGAATCTTCTTCTGTTGTCCATTCTATTATCACTGGAACCAAAATTTGAAATTTTCTTGATGCTGACTGTAATTAATCACTCAGTCCCTAATTCATGTTTAATTTATCTTGTTCACCAATCCATACTGGTTTTTATTACTCTGGGGTCTAACTTTTCCTTCTGTTAATCACGTTAGAGTCGCGAACTTATTTTTCGAAATAAAGATATGATTTTATGGCCTATACTCTCTGTTATTTCCAGGCATGTCACCTCTCGTCTGTTCCGTCAATTGACTGTAGACTCTGTAACACTGTCATCTTTTCGATCTACCGTTGTCATCCATGTATCATATCTTACTCGTAATGCTTCATCAATTTTTTTTATTTACCGCTAACATTTATGTCTATCACTTTATTCTGAAAACTTCAACAAGATATTCTTTTGCTGTTAGCTCCCCTTTTTCCTATCTACTGGCTTTTCAGACTGCCTAACATTCTCCCTCTACTAGGAATGGGAGCCATACTAAGGTAATATTTATCCCTTCAAGGTTTCTAGTTCCTATCTTTGTAGTACTTATATCTAGCTGTACTATTTCAGTGTACACCATCTGGTTATCTCATAAGGGGATCTATTAGTAAATTTGCGATATCATTCGGAAATATAAACTAACACAAATAATTCATCCACTATTTTGGCTCACTCTAACTCCAGCCGGATCGTGATATTATGTCCTTTTCTTAAATCATATTTGTTAGCTCCCATAGAGCATAACCCAAATCGGGGTGTCCAATTATACATACCTCTGTTACTCTTGAAGGTAAGTTAAAATATTTATATCTATTTTCCTGAATGGTAAATAAGGATAATATTTATTAACTAGGTACCTCGTACCCTTCTTCACATGTCTTCTTTTACTTGCTGCAACTCGTGTCTAACTTTTGATTCCGTTATTCCTTTTTACCATAAGACTTGATAAGTATTCTTTCCTAAAATCTCCTTATCAAGAAACGTACACCTTTTAGTATACGCCGGATCCGCTGAAGACCTCTCATTTACTCATCATAAGCAAGATGCAAAAATCGAGTTCCTCTAACTCAACACTTTCACATCTATATCTCTTATCGATCGTCTTTCTAAATGTAGGAATCATCTTATTATGAATAGAAGTTCAAGATTTGAATTCTTATAAGTGAGCTCTACCACACGATCTAGAGTAAGATGAAAGAGTGACAGTCCTAAATTCCATGTAGCCTCCTGTTTATAAGTGTGGTGCATGACACACCCATAAACAAGACTCTACTAGACACGACTTGTAGACTCCCTAGGACAGAACTACTTTGATACCACTTTTGTCACGACCTAAACCGATGGGCCGCGATGGGCACCCGGTACCTTACTCAACCGAGTACCAATGTAACGTATCTTTCTTATTACATCATCATATACACGTGACATACCTGCCTAATAGGCCAACATGATCATTTATAAACTCAAAACATAGACCGACAAGGTCGTACAATCTTTCACGTACACAACATATGTCTACAAGCCTCTAAGAGTACACAAATGTCATAAAGGTCGAGACACGGCCCCGCCATACTAATCAGTATATGTCATAATCATACTTACCACATAAGCAACTTCGGAGAAAATGGAGCGCACCACCACCTTCCGCTGAGCTGATAGCCTACTTGGAGAACACTCGACCTGTCTATCAGGACCTGCGGGCATGAAATGCGGTGTCCCCAGGCAAAAGGGATGTCAGTACGAATAATATACTGAGTATGTAAGGCACATAAAAAAGTACAAAATAGACATGAAAGAAATATAAAGTAACTGACTCAACCTGTAAGTCTGGATAGCTCTGTAAATCATGATATAATTATAGTGTCATGCATATGCGTATGAATATCATGTCATGCATAGGTACATGTTTCATAACATCATCAGGCCTATGAGGGCATCCCATCATATCATCTCGGCCACTGTGAGAAAAATCATCAACGTATACCAGCTGATCAGGTGGTGGTGCGTATATAACGCCATAACCTTTTCCCATATCCCATATAAATATAATATACATATATAAGCGTATATAACGTCTTCTAGTCATGGGTCAATGTGCATGTATAAATGCATGAAATGCATATGAAATACATTAATAAGCTTTTCTCGGATTGCCATAAAAATCAATATGCCTTTCCGATAAACTTTATCAAATACGTATTTTTTCGAGACCCATGAACAAAAGATATATTAATAATTCACACGGGGAATCAAAAATATAGACACCCCTTGTATTTCTATGAATAGAGTCATTTATGAGAGTCGCGTATTTTGCTCGTTTCATTTGTATTATTTGGATCATGCCAAAAAGAAAGATGGGATAGCCTTAACATACCTGGAGTAGGAAAAACTCTGTATAATACTCTTGGAGAAGATTGCACATATTCCTTTAGAACCGCAAAATTTTACGTTGCTACAATTTTAACAAATTCTCGTTGGAATTGTGTTGTAGAAATTTAAAACCGCAAAATTGGATTTAATTTTTTCTTCTGTTCTTGAAATATTCGAACCAGGAAAGTATATGTTCCTTTCTTTAGATTTTGAACGTCTTTGGTTCTCTTTTGTCCAAAATGAGAAATGGAAACAAAGACTTATCTTTGTTCTGATTGTTGTCCAGAATGAAAAATGGAAACAAAGACTTGTAGTAAGTCTTACCTATTAAATTCTAATTGCTCTTAGTTAGCCACCCAGGCATAGAATGACTAAGAGTCATTCTCTTAGTCTTGTGGCTTTGTGTCACGTTTCTGGGAGGAATTAATCTTTATCTCATATTTTAATAATTAACTGGGTAATATCCCGTTATCCGGTAATTAACCAATTACCCGCATAAATACTACTTACTTTTAACACACATTATACACCTTACTATCATGGACATGTGGTACCTTGTATGGTACTAGTCCATAATACCAGGTATTTTAGCTCGGCCCAAATTTTATCCCAACATGTCAAACTTGGATGAAAATTCATTTTCTTTGACTTGCTTCCCTTCTCACCTTCATGAATTTACTCATCACTTGTTTGAAATAGCATAATCTCTACAATCTTCAAATAATCTTTTCCTTTGACTGATGTCAATTACCTTACGAAAAATTTAACGTATAATACTACAGGGTACAATATCGTTGTAATTTAATACTACGAAGCGTAACATCATCGTAATGTAACTGCGGGACGTAATGTCGACGTAATATTGCAGTGCGTAACATCGACAATCTGCTAAGTTGCAAATTCTAATCCATAGTGACCATCGAAGGTACATTATTGAGCAAGGAAAAGTCAAAAGCATCACCTTCATTTGTAAATTGTTTTTGATAGAAGTCCACTGCAGCTATAGCTAATTGCTCCTGGTATTCAATCCATACCCCACTTCCAGTTTTGATCCTTGTCACTTGCAATTTCTTTCTTTTTCCATTGACATGATTGTGAAAGAAACTTGTATTCCTATCTCCTTCAGCAAACCAAGTCATCCCAGCTTTTTTCTTCCAATACTGCTCCTCAATACTCAAGTATTTCTTCAATAAAGATTGAGCCTTTTGAAGCACAATCCTGTTTTCAATTGTAGGCTATTATTCAAAAACCATCTCTTTCACCCTAACAATGTACTCCAAAATAGATAACTGCTTGAAGATATCACCAAATGTTTCCCTACTCCATTTTGACAGTGTTGCCTTCACCCTCTTGAGCTTCTGCTTGAACATCAAAAACGGATCCCCTATGAAATCAACTTCCCAATTCTGCCTCACCACATCCATAAATGTAGCATGCTTAGTCCAAAAGTTCAAGAACCTAAAAGGCTCGACAAAATTGGTTGTCTGCTCCCCACATGTCATTAACAATGGTGCATGATCTGATCCAGTTCTGATTAAATGTTCAACTTCAATAGTTGGCAATATGTTCTGAAATGGAAAATTCACAAAGATCGTATCCAATATTTTGAATATACACGCATAATTGGATCTCCTATTCCACCATGTAAATGGACTTCCATTATATCCTTGCTCAAATAAACCACAAGAGTTTACACAAAATGAAAAATCCTCATATTCAGGAGGGTGTACTGGAAGTCCTCCTATTTTCTCATCTTCATGCAATATCACATTGAAATACCTTCCTACCAACCATGGCAATTTCATATCACTTGCTAAGTAATACAAGTGATCCCACAATTCCAACCTCTCCATTGTTGAACATTTTGCATAAACAAATGTCATCATCATGTGTTGCCCCAGGTCATGGTGAAACACTCTCATAATCACCTGTTTCTCAGTATCCTCCACTAATTCCCATTCCACCACTGCATCAAAGAACAACCATATTTTCCCATTAATATTTGCATAAGCAGTCTCCATATTCAACCTTCTTATATATCTATCAATGAGTCTCTTCTTTTGAAAAGGCTCCATCAATGCAACTACACAAAAACTATGCTCCATATTCATGTTGATCAACCTAGGAAAGTCATGTTGTGTATTCACAGACCTTATGTTCCATATTAATGTTTTGATCATCATCATTTAGATATAGAAGGTGCCCTCCTGGGCATTATTCTTGAAGGTTGTGGTGGCTCTTTATTCTGATTCTTCTTTGTTTTCATACCTCCTTTAGCACTAGTTGTGGGTGATAAATCTCCTTCCTTAGTCACTTGTTTGAAGTTTTTTGTCGTAGATTCATCATCTACTTCATCCTCCATTGGACTTTGTCTTATTAAGTCTTCATTAATTGGTGCCAAATTGTGTGTAACAAAATCATGTAAATGCTGTAGAGGAGTCTTCATTGGAACATTAACTTGCAGCTGCATAATTTGATCAATGCCACTCTATAAGAACTTCCTTTATTTACCCGTGTGCTCTTGGAAAAATTTCCCGCTCATCAGCCTTTTCCTTGATATTCTCCATAAAAGCAATAACAGTCTGCATCATTTTGAAATTGTTACTCATAGACACCGTCTAGCCTAGGAATTACTGTAGTAGTCTGCTCAGAAATGTTTGTTCAATTGATATCACCACCCTTTCCATTGCCCGTGTTTTGATCTGACCCCACTATATAATCTCTAACCTTCACATTATCATCTCCATCAAGTCTGTTCTCCAATGCATACACTGGAATACCATCTACATTCTCTCCAGTTGCACTAGGGATAGGGTTTACTACGGATGTTTCATCAGGTGCGTCTGGCGCCAGGTATGGTGTCGCCAGCCTATCGCCAGGTTGAGTGTTGTCCTTCTTCACCTTGTCTCTTGTTGTCTTTGTCGTGACTAGCTGATAATCCTACACCTCTATTGCGTCACTCCATAAAACCTTTGTTGATTTTACCTCATCAAGGTCCTCAGGCTGCCCAAAATTTGCAAATGTTTGAGATGGAATATCTTGGCATGATTGGTTTGTAGTCACATTGGATTTCCTTAGCTCCTCTTTGCTAGTTCAAAACCTTCTATTAACCCAGCCGATTGTGGAATCCTTATTAGCCCTTTCATCAGTATTTTGATCACTATGAACAATAGAATTAGCCTTAGCTAAGTTCCCATTATGCTGATCTTCCAACACTTTCTCAACTGCTTCCTTCTTCACTCGCTTAAGTTCATGTTTATTACCTTCTCCAGATGGTTTAGTATTAGCATCTTTCCCAACCCTAACACCAGAAGCCTTAGGATTAGGGCTTAACACTCCGGTATTTCCTTCCTTTCCTTTTCCTGGACCTTCTTGAATTGTTTTTCCCCATGTTCCTTCTTCTTACCATTGCTATGATCCTCACTTTTGCCTTCAGTAGTTTATAGAGTAGGTTGATGAACTTACTCAACCTCTAGTGTATTAAACTTGTTCTTGGTTGCTACATCCTTAAGTTTGGCCTTCCCTTTACCCTTGTCATCATCCTTTCCTTGTTTGTTACCAACAATGTGACCCCTATTATCCCGTTGGTATTTGTTCTTCCTTGCTTGCATCCATTCCTGCTTGGCATGATTGGTAGCTCGCTTACCAACCACCTTTCCACTTGCTAGCACCTTTGTTGAATTTGCAGCTGTACCAATTGCTTCATTACTCACCACAACTGTTTTCTCCTTGCCTTGATCCTCAACATCTTCATCAAATCTCTTGTGTAATTCAGGATGAATTACCCAACATTCTCCCTCACTATGCCCTTGTTTTTTGCAAGGCATGCAATATTTTGGCATATAATCATACTTAATCCTAATCCATTTAAACTTTTCTGGCCCAGATTCATCAGCTTCTTCCACAATCTTAATACGATGAGGGAACTTACCTAACAAGTTAACTTCCACCTTCACCTTAGCAAAACTAGGTCTAGTCCCATTTTGAGTTGCTAGGTCTACATGTAGTGGATTAGCAGCTGCATGAGCTAATAAAAATACACATTCCTTACCAAAGAAATTAGGAGGCAGTTCTGGAAAGCTAATCCAGGCTATGGCAATGGGAGTCTCTTAATTAGGTGTCCACCATGGATTCCATTTTGTACAATGCATCTGCCACATGTCTGACTGATATTTTAAATAAAAAGCTGGATTTGAAAGAAGATGAACATAGTCCTCCAATAATGACAGCCTAATCAACACATGACTATCTTCAATTAAATCAACTGAACAATGGCCTTTAATATCACATTGAATTGGTATTACTTTACGTAATTCACTAATAACAGGCTTCCTATACGGAATTTTTTCAATAACTGCAAGTTGAAGCCCTTGTTGTATGATAGATTGTTTTACTTCTTGTTTCTTCCACTTCACAACTGGTTCTCCGTGAAGGAACTCAACTAGTTTCAATTGTAACGTATCTAGGGTTTGCATGAGGGCATTAATGGCAGTAGGTTTTAAGATTTTTGCATAATCCATGGGTTGAGGATTGTTGTTTGTGGTTGTATATGGTTGAGCGATAGTGGGGGGAGGTTGGGGAGGCAGCGCAGCCACTGGTGGTGGTTGGCCACCAGCCGTTGCAGTCATAGAAGGGTCGCCGATAAGTTTAGGGTTTAGGAGAGAGAAGAGAGCTTTTCTAAAGTGTTGTTATGGGTTTTTGCGTGTTTTTTATCGTCGATAGGCATGTTTATTCTTTCAGTTTCTATTTTTTGTAGTAAGGAGTTCAACAATACAACAACAACACCATCAACAAAAGTAGTAACTCGTAGCTCCTCGGTAGTCCCAATTACCAAAACTCCCAAAACTACACTGGCCTGATTCATTTATAGCCAGGATATATGGGCAACCTCAGAAGCATAGTTCAGTCAACTTATTCACAATGCTTCCATCGTAACATTAAATAGTCAAGAATCGATCACATTGCTCATTTTTCTTTGCCCGGAAACTCTTTATGTTACCGAGCAAAGAAGGACAACTGTGACCATGTGAATTTTGCTCGAGAATTGTTCCTAAAGATTCTAAATTAGGTCCTTTATTTATTTTAAACTCTATATGTTTTTAGGAGTTCTATTTATTTGTTTGCAATTTATTTAAATTTCCATTTTTTAATTGCATTTTTTGCATTTTAAGGTATAATTAGTTGCACTTTTAATTATTATAGTCACAAAAATGCTTTTGTCATTCATTTTTGCATCTTTAGGATATGAATTTATAGAATTAAATAGTAAATTAGGATAATTACTGATTTAGTAATTAATTTTGTGATGACTAAACAAAAAAGGACAAAAGTGAAAATGAGGTTAATTGTCCAAAAAAACCAATGTGACTATTTGTATAAAAGAAAGAAAGAAGAGAAAGGGGGTTGTCTTTGTTCGGCAAAAGAACTGGGCCACACATTTAGTGGTCCAGTTACTATCAAATAATCGCTCAATCCACCAAAATATCCAGAAAAGGGTACATCTTCATTGCAAGCTCCTGCCATACACAACAACATCAACTCCTAAATCTGCACTCAAGGTGCAGTAGTGTAGTATGAGTACAACCGACCCCATGTACTCAATAAGTATCATAACTAATCTCGGCGAGGTAATAGAAGCTAGAATTATAAATGATACTCGTCAATCACATGTACAATAGTTCATAATTTCCAACATGTACAGACCAATAATATGAACGAATCATGAAATTTTAGATAAGATCACCTTGGAGCACAAAATATCTTTAGCGTACTCTGCTCATTCAAAAATCCATCATATAGAGAAGATATGAAAATAATTCAAATAAACAACAAAGGAATATTGCAAATGAAGAAGAAATGCAATAATCAAATATCAGTTTGTTGCGGCGCAACCCGATCTCTCTTTTAAATTAATCAAACAAATGCAAAAATCTAAGATAGAATCATGTAAAATAATCAAATCAGAGAAGAAAATACTTACCCCAATCCATGTGGTGAAAAGCGTCTCCAAAATCGCCCAAATCCAAGCTCCCAAACTCAAAATGTGATCAAATGAACAAACCATCGAAATATATACAATCTTCCCAGACATTTTCACATTTGCGAACCTCCATTCGCTTCTGCGGCACCGCTTCTGCGACACAAATTACCGCTACTGCGGAAACAACTAAATAGCCGAACTCTCACAAGTGTGGACATTCTTCCGCTTCTGCGCAATCGGAGGTGCGAAGCAGAACTCGCTTTTAAGCTACCGCATATGTGCCAAAAATTCCGCATCTGCGAAGAACCCAACATAGTCCCTTTTCGCAGGTGCGACCACAATTCCTCTTCTCCTGCGAAAAAAAAACTGCAAGGTGCACAACACAAGAACTAACAACAACCAACACCTTTACATGAAGGAAAAATAGTCTGAAACACGTCGAAACTCACCCTGAGCCCCTTGGATCCCCGACTGAACATACCAACTAGTTCCAAGACATGACACGAACCTACTCGAGGCCTCTAATTACACATTACAACATCAAAACCACGAATCGCACCTCAAATCTTACTTTTTGAACTTTCAACTTCCAAAACTCGTGTCGAACCATACCAAATCAACTCGGAATGATCTCAAATTTTCACACAAGTTCCAAATAACATAACGGGACTATTGCAACTCCTGGAACCACAATCCAAGCCGAATATCATTAAAATCAACTATCGGTGCCAACCTTTGTCAAATAGTGTCGAAACCTTCTAGAAACATCCAAATGCAAATCCAGGCATACGCCCAAGTCAAAAATCACCATTCGGACCTAACGGAAATAATAAAAACTCCGATCCGAGGTCAAATACACAAAAGTCAAACTTGATCAACTGTTCCAACTGAATGCTTTTTAGTTGAGAACCATTCTTCCAAATCAATCCCAAATTCCTTGAAAACCAAAACCGACGATACACACAAGTCATAATACATTATATGAAGCTACTCATGCCCTCGAACTACCGAACGGAATGTAAATGTTCAAAACGACCGGTCGGGTCGTTACATTCTCCCCCATTTAAGCGTGAGTTCATCCTCGAACATGCCCAAAGCCGTCAAATAACTGTACAAACTCAACATACACATACCCATGGGTGATCCCACATCAACCCAATCAATATAAGACTGAAAACACAACATTACTCAATATCCCTACTTTAACCTTAGCCTTTAACCTTATTATCAAATCTCCAATATTCGGAATCCATTATAAGGCCTTATTCTCACATCTACACATTGTATAAGTCTGAACAAGCTTGTATATAAGCCATAATGATAACCAACAATGTAATCACGTGATATACCACATAACTCAGATACTCACAGCAATAACTTCCGACCACAGTAGTTGCTAAATAACGACTACGATACCAGTAACAAACCTAATATCTAATAAAACCTTGTTCTAACTCTTCGTACACTTCCAATGATGAAAAGAAACACACAGAGACTAATAATCACCCATCAAATCAACAAGTTGTGAAGCTCTATCGTCCAACAAGAACCATAGCCCAAATTTTAAGCTGACTAGTGACATCATCACATGTCCAAACATACCTTACTCAACCCCGATGGTGCTCATTCAAGGTTCAATAATCTCACCAGTACAAGTTGTTCGACTGACATGTCACATCAATAACACCTAGAGCCACACACCATGCAATCCGTGCACCAATAAGAAACAACTCAAATGCACCCAAAAATGGAAAGTGAATCAAATGAGAGAACCGTTCCACAAGCTCAAAGGGTACAACCACGAGCGCAATTCTATGAACCCATCACACAAAAGAGTACAAAAACACAAAACACCAACAAAAGGGCAACATAACTTTGATGTAGTTCATGACCCAATAGGTCCACATGAAATACCTCGAGCCAATTCTCAAAATCAACAACCATACACAAATAAACAACAAACACGCGAAGTGCATTACTGTAATCAGAGAGGAATGGATATCACAATATACCAAAAACCAGAAGACTATAACCAAGGCACAATCAAACATTTAACACCCCAAGAACTATCTCGCTCGAACTTCGCCACAAGGCTCAAAGAGGCGCATCACGTTTGTAATTAGTCAACAGTCTTACAATACACTGCAACATCAAATGGAAATATCTGGAACCCAACATAGATGAATAAGATCAACTCTAACCGATGACACATCCTTCACAATAGCTGTACTGAGTAAACAAATCCGACCAGGTGTAAAATACACATCCTCATTAGTCCTACCAATGGGCCCCCAAATCAACTCCATCCATCCACAATAGGTAAACAACCCTCCAAAAGTGCACAATAACCTAACCATAACACATACTATTAGCTGTCTAACATTGGATATACCTTCACATTCCGCAACCAAGGGATAATCTACCTTTGAGGACCCTCCTTGTCTCCAAATCCCTAGAATACATGAATCACCATATTCGATTCCCACTCCACCACTAGAATGACTAACACCTCCCTCATACACAATCATCTTTCAAGACATACTTCTATAATCCTTTCGTTCCACATAGCAAAATCTAAACATCAGTAGTCGATCAACCTGACGAGTGATGTAATATTAATGAAGCATCCGTAAGTCAAACAAAAGGTGCCTTCTGAAATGCGCACTCTTCTCAAATAATACCATATAGTGCCAACATTCTTCTAACATCAGAAACTGTTTATATAGACTAGAACTCATGACTTTCCTTTTGAAACAGAGCCGTAAACTTGCACATGTAAATCTAAATCCCTCACGTCGCACCGCGTCTATCATACCATCCTATAAAAACACAAGAATCACATTAGCAATTGTGAATCGCAAGCAGAACACATACCCCATAAACAAGAAACAGTCTGCTTGATCCCATCCATGAGATAATCACAACGTGAAACATACTCCTCATGCTTGTAGGAAATATATATCTCAACCCGTGACAGAAATCATCGAGATCTTTTCGAAACCCATTTTCACATAATCGAGCCATCGAAACTGAATTTCTCTAACTCCACCAAGTCACGCAGATTGCCAAGCCCAAGTGTATTGCCACAAAACATCTGTAGAACCACACAACACCTAGAGAACCAAAAGAACTGATCATTTTCATTACCATAACGATCTAAACCACTACTAAGCTAATCAATTTCTTCGAGTTCCTTCCAAATTGACATGAAGTTAACACTTATCCTTGCTAGAAAACCACGATTGTTACCCAAAACTCACCACAAGAGATCCTAGCAGGAAACCGCATCACCCTAAAGCCCATAAGCCATTGTATTCCCTCTTAAATACCCGAAAATGCCGCATCCGAGATAGTCATGCTGAAGAGACCTTGTGTGACTTTGAAATTGTTTCCTTTACCTTTTTGATACTGAAATGTAGAATCCATAATGATATAGATATAACGTGAATCTGGACACCATCCACTGGAAATCTTAGATCTTAGACATTTTCACAATCCAAAAATTCTCCAAATACCACATATGAATCATGAACTCATTAGAACTTTCTCGAGAGTCATCTATTGTGCCCAAATATCTAATGTACCACCAAAAGGGACCGAACGACTTATGCTCCATTAGCACATAAATACATTAAGAATTAATCCACGTCTCTAAGCAATTGAGTGAAATCCATACTCCATGAACACTACCTCCACCTCGAATACCACACCCGAATCATCCCAAGATTTCCACGTATCTGCAAAGTGTAATACATCATGCATCTAGAAATTTCCTTACTCGAGTTATCCTCGAAATCAACCTCTTCAAGTCATACCGATCCACAAGTATGCCTCTTGCCAAAGCTAATACAACACATAAACATGAAATCAATTAGTCGATAGCAGACCCTACTTGGCTCGAAGCCATAGAACAAAAAAATCGATAACCCCCAATACCAATACTCCATTGCCACCATAATCCCGCACTATAATTCAATTAAACACTTCATAATCTCATGTAACGCAAATCATAGAATACCTAAAATCATCTGCTAAGCTCACATTCATCATCGTGACGGTCAAGTCAACTTCCTCAAATGATATAAACTCAAGTTGCAACACATATATCCCACTGGTAGAAAGAAACTCTCCATATAATCATCAAGAATCACACAACCTCAAAATATCCCTCAAGAGATAACCCATCCGCATAGCCTTAACCTTTCATCTCTATATGCCCTCTCATGGCCATAACCACTTTGCAATTTCTAAATCATTCGAGTCTGAACTCATCAACAAGACATAAGAACACACTTCATTCCACCAACGAACAACTGAAAAATCCCTAACACACTCGTAACTCAGGACCGCACAATACATCAAGACAAAAATCAAACACCCGATAGTCCTTTCCACATCCCAAAATAATTCTTCTTATCCAAGCCATTTGAACACATCCCGCAGTCACATCATACTCATCATATGGTCATCCAACCACTTACCATCGTACTCTGCTCAATCAACAATCCAACATATAAGGAAGATATGCAAATAATTCAGATAAACAGCTAAGGAATATTGCAAATAAAGAATAAATACAATAATCAAATATCAATCCTTTACGATGCGCAACCCGATCTAAATAGAAACCACGTCATGGCTCTCAGGCGCACATCAGAATTTAGTAATCAAACCAAACCAAAAGTCAGCTCTCCCCGAGCTCACATCAACCAGAAACCCATCGATTTCTCGTAATCCCCGTGTGAACCATCAACAGAGAAACATGAGATGGTGACCTTGGGGTGATGGATCCATATCCTCACGCAAGCACAGACAATTCAACGTGCTATCATCCCATCATGGTCACATGCTTAATATCATAATTCGCCCGGCGTGGTCACATGCTTAACATCAACCTCACAGATAACTCACGTGCTATAATATCAGTATCTGGATCCGCATGGAAAACTCATGTGTTGCATGGACAATTCATGTGACAATAATCACAATACGTCTGGCGTGGTCACAAGCTTAGTATCACAATCTGCCCATCATGGTCACATGCATAACAACACATCTTCTCGGCGTGGTCACTAGCATAACACACAATTTTCCCATCATGTCATGTCACATCAAGTGTTCTGTCACATCGGACGTTGACGAGACATTGGATTGACTAGGCTTGATCCATATTTTGAGATAAATTCAAGTGGCTTTCATGTAAGTAATAGACTATGCTACAAGTTAAAAATTAATTATTTAATTGAAAAACTATGGCTTGCGGTATTTGCTTTAATATATCAACTACTACAATAGTGTTATAGTAATTATTTTATTATTTTATAATGATAATAACTTGACAAAAAAATTCTAATACTTTGAAAATAGGGAAACTAGCAATAAATTGTTTTGAATTTCAGATAAATGCACAAAAATTGTAGTATTTAACTAATTAAAATAAAATGATAAGAACACATTATTTTCTTTAAAATAGGGAAAATTATCAATAAATAGCATTTAAGTTAAAAATTTGCAAAAATACTATATTTTACTATTTAATTACTAAGAAGCCTCTATAAGTTAATTTTATATATGGATGGTCAAAATTGTATGTCAACACTCATCCCTGAAAAAGTAGGTGTGACAACCCCTATGGTAATAATCGGACTGTGCATTAATTGGGTACCATTCCACAGCCTCATGATGGTAGCATCATCTTGTTACGACCTGACCGGGCATTTTGATTATTTTAGTCTCTGTCCCCTTATTTAATTCTATAAACATGTATATTTATGATTACGCGACTTACGGGGATGGTTTGTTTGATTTTGGGGAGGTTTTGGATTGATTTAGAACACTTAGTCCCTTGGTTGGAGGCTTAAGTTGTAAGAAATTACCATAGTTTGACGTTTGTATAGACGACATCAATAATGGTATTTGATAGTTCTAGTAGTTTTGTATGGTGATTTTGGACTTAGAAGTATATCCGAATTTGATTTGGAGAAAGTTAAAAGGTTGATGATAAGTTTACCTAAAGTTGACTTTTTTGATATCGGATTCACATTTTGTTTCCTAGAGTTGGTATATATCCATTGAAGCATATGCTACTTGCATGCAAAATTTGAGGTCATTTCGAGATGTTTAAGCACGTTCGGCGTAGGTTTTGAATTTGAATATTTGGATTAGTTACTTATGATTGAATTAAGGTGCGATTCGCAGTTCTGATGTTGCTTTATGTGATTTTGAGGCCTCGGGTAGGTCTATGTTGTGTTTTAGGATTGGTTGGTGTGTTTGGACGGGGTATTGGGGGCCTCAGATGAGTTTATGATGGGCTTCTGATCATTTGTGGTTGTTTGGGGGTGATCATTTTTGGTGCATTCGCACCTGCGACATTTGGTCTGCAGGTACGAGTCCACAGAAGCGGACATAGGACTGCGGATGCATTATTGGCTAGGCTCTAGGGTATTTGAATATGCAGTGTTCGTGTAACAAAAGCGATAGCGCATGGGCCCTATTGGTTCGCAGAAGCAACGTCTTTGTCGCAGAAGTGGATATTTTGGATCTAAGTTGCTTCTGCATCTACGATGATTTTTCTGCATATGCGACTGAGGGACTAAAAAATAGAAAATGTTTGGCAAAATATATCTTAAACAAGGGTTTGATTTTATTTATTATAATTTTAGATATGGAGCTTGGATTTGGGAGATTTTAGAGGGGATTTTCACGATTTGGATTGGAGTAAGTGTTTTTGACTCATAATTATTTATTATTCATGATTTCAACCTTAATTTAAGGGATTGATTGACGAATCTAAGTGAATAAATTGAGAATTTTAGTAAAAACTTTTCCAAATGAAAATTGGGGATTTGAATCCCAATTCGGAGTCGGATTTTGACGAAATTACTATGGTTGAACTCGTATCCGAATGGGTATTCGAAATTTTTAAATGTTGATAGTTTCGAGAGGCGGGAATGTATTGACTTTTTTTAGTTGACTTTTTGGTTTTTGTTCAAGATTGAAACTTTACTATTTGGGGTTGTTTTCTATAGCTTCTATTTATATTATTAGGTTATCTTGGCTAGATTCGAGTCGTTCGAAGGTTGATCACGCGGAAAGAGATTTATGGAATACTAATTTGTGTCGTTTGAAGTAAGTATCTTTCCTAAACTTATGTAGGGTAGAACCTCTTTGGTTATATCCATAATTTGTTGATTTTTATAATTTGAAAAATGACGTGTACATGAGGTGACGAGCGTATATGCGGGTATTATGTGTGATTTTGACCGTAAGAGATCATAGGCTATTAATATGCCTTAATGTGATAAAGAATTTTTTATGAAACATCTTGAGACCACTTTATGATTATTTGATCTTCATTATTACATTGACTAAGCCATAGATATGCTTTATTTGTTATGCACCCATCCACCTTTTACGGGTTTTTTAATTAAATAGATGTTTCTATTAATCAAACACTGTCATTACAAAACTAGGCATATGTAGAACATCCACCTCCAAATTTAAAAAAAAGGGATTTAAAACCTATACTATTTACATTTTCTAGCAAACAGAGCTAACATTTCTGGCCTATGGATAGTGATTCAAATAGTGCAATGTCGAGTGCCATTTGCCTATTGATCTCCATTGTATGTGCATGTGCAGTGTCATTTCTTTACATATCTTTTCTGCATCATAGGACCCCATGTTGAATCTGATTGAATTCCTTTCATGCAAAATACAGTATATAACCATTGCAAAGACTGAGGTAGTGACAGATGCAATGCCATATTTCCTTTTGGCTAGTGAGCTTACCCATTGTACTTCATTCTGCTAGCTGCTAATACTTCTCTGATGTCCTAGCCATTTGATCATTCTTGCCCATAATATACTCGTACAGGAGCATTCAAAGAATAGGTGGCTGAAAGTTTCAATGCTCGGTGTACAAAAGACACTGTTCATAGGCACTTGATTTACAAATTTCTACAGCCTATCCACAGTAGACAATCTTTGATTAATAGCCAACCACAAATGGAACTTGAATATAGGATGAATCCGGGGGTGCATATGAATACTCTTCCAAACATCTTTAGGGAATTGAGGGGGAAAATGAATATAGGCCTTCTTTATCTGAAATATGTCCTCGGTCTCTAGTAGTGTTAACTTGGCATCAAGGGTGCCCTGCAGTGCATTCATCTGTAGCATTGGTTGCTTACTGTCGATGATTTTCCTTACCACCCAAACAACTTCCTTCGGTATATACATGATATCCAATTCTCTCTTCTTTATAGAGTGACAATAAGTCCATTTGACGAAGAGTGAATCCTTTTTCCTTGCTAGTGCCCATAGTTGTTTTAAGATTGTTGCTTTATTCCAACAATCCCATATTGATTTGTTAGGACCACTGATACACTCAATTTACATCTTAAAAAAAATGTAAGCGATCGTTGTCAAATATAGTAACTCAATAAGGTTGGGGTCGAATCCCATAGAGAACAATATGAGGGCGTTTAGGAATGCTAGAGAATTATCACTTATCGCGCAGTGCCAAACAAATATGATTTTGGATTTTTGATAATTGTTTATAACTAAATGCGAAAATATAAACTAACCTAGAAAGCAATTAAAATGATAGATGGCAACAAGTATCGATGCTTCGGGTATTACACTCGAGTAACGATCCAATGTATTTCACGATTTTACAAATGTGAGCGGGTAATGT
>ML247553.1:0-28063 GCA_005239495.1 Nicotiana undulata
TCTTGAGCTGCTAATTGATGTTTCCCCCTTGTCGGGTGTTTTGAACTGTTTATTTCCACTATGATGTACTCCTTGCCATGTTGTCTGTGATTGTTTGGGGAGGAAGAGATTAATGCACGAAGGGTGATGCCGTGCCATGATATTTGATTATATTGCATAGTGAGGAAGAGTGTAAAGCACGAAGGGTGATTCCGTGCCATGATACATCGTATATTTCATTGTGAGGAAGCGAGTAAAAGCACGAAGGGTGATGCCGTGCCATGATATTTGATTACATTGCATTGTGAGGAAGAGAGTAAAAGCACGAAGGGTGATGTCGTGCCATTGTTTACTTTTCTGATATTTATATTTGCTTCGTTGGTTATTGTGTTAGATGGCCTCTCTTGTTTACTTCTATCTGTCAACTATACTGCTTCACATATCTTGTTTCCCCTTACTGCTCCCGTATCCCTTACCTGCTTGCTTATCTCTTGTCTTGTATTATCCCTGTTACCTACTGTAGATTAGAGCAGGTTATCGTTATTGTCAAGTCTAGCCTCGTCACTACTTCGGCCGAGGTTANACCAATGGACCGCATTGAGGGAGTCAACTTCAGTCCACCCAGAGCTTCAAGGTATACCCGCTGGCGTTCGTGGGCCTTGGTGTCTCTCCTGTTTCTTTTGGATTCCTCATTGTCTTACTTTTTCTCCTAGTTTCAAGACAATTGTACATTTCTTTTCAGACTTTGTATTTAGTTCTCAGTTTAGATAGTTCGTGAGGTTGTGACACCCCGGTTTTGGGATTGTTCGCCGTTGTTGTCTTATCATTTCATTATGAGTTGTTGAGGTAATATTATTAATTTCCTGCTGTGAAACGTTTGATGTGATGTGGGATGTTTTCAGTAAAGGTTGAACATTAATGAATTCGAGTTATTTCAATAAATGTTTGAAGGTTAATAGTTTTAAATACTGTTACGTTGTGTTATTAAGGCAATAATGTTGTATACGTTGGCTTGTCTAGCGGGTTCAACGTTAGACGCAGTCACAGCCTAAAAGGTGGGATTTCGGGTCGTGACATTGTAATGGCCCGACCATTTGTTTTGCGTTATCGGACCCCGTTTCCCTAAATGAAACTTCTCGTAGTAGCTTATTGTGATTTATTACTTGCGGGGACCGGTGGTTTGGGATTCGGAAGTTTTTAAAGCAGTGTAGGAACACTTAGTTCCTTAAGGCTGGCCTTTTTGGCCAAGTTTGAATTTGGTCAATATTTTGAGCAAACGACCTCGGAATCGAGTTCCTACAGTTCCGGTAGCTTCGTATGATGATTTCGGACTTGTGCGTATGTTCGGAATGGGTTTTGGATGACCCGGAAGCGTTTCGACGCCAAATAGCAAAACTAGAGTTTCCTTAAGTTCATAATTTTGTTTGGAACGTGTTTTTGTGTTATCGAGGACCAAACGGAATTACGAGACTGGGAATAGTTCCGTCATGTCATTTATGACTTGCATGAAAAATTTGGTGTCATTCCGAGTAGTGTAGGTCGGTTCGGCGCATTGAAACCGAATTCAAGAACTTAAAGTTCTTAAGTTTGATTCTAAGGGGTTTGAGGGGCGATTTTGAGTTTTAGCATTGTTTCGGGTGTTCCGAAGGCTCGAGCGAGTCCGTAATATGATTTAGGACTTGTTGGTATATTTGGACGGGGGCTCGGGTGGGCCCAGGTGCCTCCCAGGTACCGAACGAGGCCAAAAACCAGCAGCCTTAACTGCTGGTGCACCTGAACTGGTGTGACCGCAGGTGCGGTTGCCCAGTTGCAGGTGCGAGACCGCTCTTGCGATCCAGGCCTCGCAGGTGCGGCCCCAGGGGAGGAGGTCTATTAACGCAGGTGGGGACATGATTCTGCAGGAGCGGAGCCGCAGGTGCGGGCCTCCCTCCGCAGGTGCGATCCCAGGCCTTCGTGGCTACTTCCGCATGTGCGAGCCTTGGATCGCAGGTGCGAGACCGCAAGTGCAGTCCTCGAGCCGCAGGTGTGAAATCACTGATGGCAGTGAGTTATTTAAACACGGGACTTAACCATTTCTCAACCCATTTCTTCCACCATTGTCGACTTTGGGAGATTGAGAGGGAGCCAAACGACCTAGCTACTAGAGGTAAGTTATTTCCACTCAAATGTTGGTTTAATACATCAATTCTTAGGTAGATTAACACCCTAATTAGTGTAAATCAAGGGTTAGGGTAGAAACCTAGGGCTTGATGAATTTTAGAGAATTTCCCCCACCTATCTACCATGAAATCCTACAAAAATCATATATTAATGATATTTAGGCTAAGGGTGAGTGTTTCTTTCGAGAATTTTTGGAATCCGAGTGTGCGGGCCCGGGGGTGAATTTTGGGGTTTCTTCAAGAATGATGAATTTACTAAATAAGTAGGAGAATTTCCATACTTTGAGCATGAATTAATATGTTTGTATAACATTTGGCTAGTTTCGAGTCCTCGAGTATAGAGTTCGAAGTTTTGGGCGCGTTCTTGGTCCGAGAAGTAGATTCAACACGAGGTGAGTCTCTTTTCCAACCTTGTAAGAGGGAATTGTCCCCATAGGTGATTGTAAATTGATTGAAATGTCCTTACTTGCGGGGGCTACGCACGCACGAGGTGACGAGAGTCCGTGCGTAGCTACTACTATGTTATGTCGGGTAGTTTTTAGGGCTCACAAGCATGCCCTTTTGTGCTTTGCATGTATTCCTACTTGTATGTGAGTTGCTTATTATCCATGAATTTGCATGAGAATATTAGAAAGTTATGTTCAAAAACTTCATTTGTTTGAGTTATTGACTCCAAGTGTAATATCTGTTAAACTACTAAATTCCTGATAAATTCTGTGTAAGTATACGAGCACCCGCGTCACATGTATGATTCGTGAGCAGGATAGCCTATCATTATGTCAACCGCGTCGCATGTTCGATTCGCGAGCGGGGTAATAGATGCATCTATGGTTTGAGCTGTTCGACCCTCGGCAGTGCACATTTATTTTCGCATTGCTTCGACCGTACGCTTCGGCATACTATGTGCTATGTATTTGACTGAGAGTCTTGTTATTATTAAATAAATTGCTCCATGTGTAAGGGGAACTTGAGACTTTTGTGGTAATTGTTATGTCACTCATGAGAATAAATTGCAGTTATATGTACTTGATACTTCATGCCTTAGTGATCTCGATGACTACTATTCCTGTCTAGATTTATTTAATCATATTATTTGTTATTGACCCTAGTAAGTATCACGTCTACCTCTCGTCACTACTTCTTCGAGTTTAGACGGGATACTCACTGGGTACATAATTGTTTATATGTACTCATGCTACGGTTCTGTACTTAATTGTACAGGTTCTGAGGCAGGTGCATCTGGTTATCAGACCGGAGCGCGACCTTGAGAGCATATTCGGGATCCGACTTTACGGTGAGCTGCTCCCCTTGGCGTTTCTAAGCATCACCTTGAAGTTGTCTTTTGATTTTCTGTCTATTCTCTTGAGACAGTAGTACAATTATTTTGGGTCTGGTTTTGTATATTCTACTAGTCGCCTGTAGACTTGTGACACTAGGTTCTGGCATATATAGTAGACTTTATGGTATTTTTGGCTAAACTATATACGAAAACTCATGATTTTGGGTTACATTGATTTGAGTTGCCTCGCTTACCCGTTTTCATTTAACGATTCATAACTTAAAATTTGGCAAATATTTGAACATCTTATAAAATAGGGTAACACCGTTAGTAACCAAGTGTTGGCTTGCCTGACCCCGGTGTTGGGCGCCATCATGACCTGAGTTAGAAATTTGGGCCGTGACACTGTTCATGGACTCAAACCGCTGAACGACGCACTAGAGCTTAAAACGACCGGTCGGGTTGTTACAATCTCCCCCACTTAAACAGATGTTCGTCCTCGAACGTGCCAAGAACTGCTCTAGAGTTATCTGCAATCACTATTTAACACTCCGTGCACCTTCCCGTGCCACCACAACCCAGTTGATCACATTAGCTTGATCAAATCTGATGATATCCCCCTTCATCCATACAATCAGCTCAGAACCCAGTCCTAACACCTGAAATTCTCTGCCAGACATGTTGCCAATATCTGAACACCATACCAATTACCACACGAGGTACCAGGACATGACTGCGTACCTTTGCTGATTTAGCATCATACACCGCATATCTCATCATCTAACCACAACGACACACCTTGAACCTTAATAACCAAAATTCCATGAACCTAATGCTCCCAGTGCATCTTCTAATATATATACATATACATCCTGCTATAATGCTGACGATACCACCACAACGGAGGAGATGTGTAGAAATTTCTAACCAATTGCAGAGTTAACCAAACACTGAATCTTTCCCCTTGACTAAAATCATCATCTAAATAATGGTAATTGTCCTGTGATATACTTCACATAATCTTATCGCATCGATCCCTGATCCATAAATCTCGTCTCACCCAGTATGAACTGCTCAGTCAACAAATCACTCCCAGACATGACCATCAGTCTCACACGGTGCCACAACGCGCCAATAGGCCACAACTCGAACATGATACATAAGGAAATGACTCAGGAAGGGACTACTCGACTCACACAACTAATATGAACTTTCCTCAGAAAATAGGAAGTAAAACACAAGAAAATAATTATAAGGAACCGTACTCATCATCACACTGATGCGACATGCAACCTGATTCAAATAGTATACCCGTGGCGGCGTGCCGGCCGATCCTATCATGAAACTCACATAAGGAGATACACACGGAGCTGAATTGCTCACTATTACACATTACTGAATATCGGTCACAAGCACGCTAAGTGCATAATACCATCTTGGGGAGACTAATAGAGCCATATGCTACAAAACTTAAGCACAACTGAGGTGCAATATATATACTCTGAATCTCAAGAGCTCTCCTGCTCACATAACATCATCACTACGCAGAAACTCAGCACATGGGAATTTACCAAGCCGTTCACAACTCACACGGCATAATCATAATACTACATGAATTGGACGAAGACGGAACTACATCTGATATTCCAACTCCCCTTCTCTGCGGAGCGCTATACTGAAATGAACACATATGACTCACATGAAGCCCACAATATTGATTAAATCCATTCACACACTTCAAGCCGATTCCGCTCACACTGCACTAGGCTGATAGCCTTACCCAGGTCCATAATAACCCACTTCTTCTCATAATACGCAAGAACAACCATCATAGCTGGGACAACCACCCCGTAAATCTGCAATAATATTGTACTGAACACCTTACAGGCATAAATTCTCAAACAAGCAATATTATATTTCTTCATACTCAGTCTGAATCTTCGATCCATTAAGTGACTACATGTCACACTTATACAATCTTCCCGTGGTCACGCTCCCACGACCTTCCACGATGTAACAAGTCTGCACCTCCATACCACCGACCACACTAATGCTGCAGAACACATCAAGAACCCATGACCAGGGTACAAAGCCTGTTTCACCGAATATCGATCTCAGGTGACACTGAAGATAACATCAGCTTACTCTGAACTTTCAAATCACTTTTTCTTGCCCATCCGAGCTCATGACATCCTTGTTAACACTGAATCGCAATCTCGATTCTCACTCCCGGTTACATACTGCTTACTGCACCTATCAGGCCAATATGGATAACATAGGAATTCCATCATAACTCCTGAACCACTAATAGGGGAACACTTCATCATATAGAAACCTTTTTCTTATCTCAATTCAAGAGAACAATGACAATACTCAAGTGAATTCTCACAATCACCCAACATGTAAATCCTTATGTAGTAGTCTGTACCACCATAGTCCTTCCGGAATCTGTCTACACCAGATAGGCCATAATACTTGACTGTTTCCAAATAAAATCTATTACGGCGGCCGACAAGCCTCGCACACACCAGCACAAACCACCTGCATAATTTAATCACACTGACGAATTGACCACTGCCGTACATGTGTCATTTCGACCATGGAAACCAATCTATCTTCTGTTTAATTATCCTTAATTGCCTCAGAAATAATAGTAACCCCATTCAACTCATAACAAACTCAATCCTCGCTCATCCCGAGTGGCCCTGACTCATGAGACCACGCTGTTTCAATCTCACAAACCGTCTCGTACCCTCCTGAAAATCTTTCTACAACCCGGAGTTTACTTCTCTCACTCCCCCAATACTATCCTGCACGCTCAAAAATATCATAGAACACTCCAACCATTTTCCCTTTCTCAGAAATTATACTGCAAAAGCTCGATTCTTAATCATACTGCTGTCTTTAACCCTTAAACGCCGCGTTCTTAACCTTCAAATTTACTAGGACCACTGCTGAGAGTCACCCACTCTGACTGGCCCCGAACACAATCAACTCCAAGGCTCTTCTAGCACATGAACTAGAGGTGTTTATCGGGCGGGCTGGGACGGGCTGTACACAAAAAATGTCAGCCCGTTCGGTTTCGGGGCGGGTTGTTATTGGGCTGGGGTTAACGGGCTGGTGGGGGGCTGGGATTTTTCGGGTTTTATAGGGCCCGTACGGGTTCGGGCTTAATGGGATCGGGCGGGTCGGGCTTATATGTATATATATTTTAAATTAAGTTGGCAACAGTAAGATTTTTAAAATAAAAAAAAATTTATTTCGGGTTAACGGGCTGAACCGGGCTGTAGCCCGTTAAGAACCCGTTAAGGGCTTAACGGGTTGTGTGGGTTCGGTGACCCATTAAAAAAAACTGGACGTTACAAACCCGCCCCCTCGCCCAACCCGTCCCAACCCGCCCTATTATCTACAGTAACGGGCTGGACCGGGCTAACCTGGGTTGAACCGGGTTGTTAGCGGATCAGCCGACCCGATTAACACCTCTAACATGAATATCCTTTCACTGAAGTACGTGGCTGAGTCACTATCCTTACAACTCACTTATGCCTTAAGCATAAATTCTGAATCTTTCAAAGCCTAACCCTGGTCCAACAGGGCCAACTTTTGCACACATTCATCAAATCCACGCACAATCACCATTTTACTCCTTTCCCTTAGCTGTAATAACTTGCCAATACGCCGAAAATCCGTAACCCCATGAGAACACAATCCTACAACCCAACTGCAGGTGGTGGGACTCCTCCACTTAGCCCGAAGATACTCCTTGCACCACTCTAGACCCTGCTGAGATCCTTTCTCCTTTGTTAACATAATCTTGCTCAACCAACCCGTCCCATTCTCCCGAATTCTCCTGTTAGCATTCCCTAAATACTCAAATTCTCTAGCACCATTCACACATTATGCCTCCTACCGACTAGCCACTAGAATCCCTCGCAGAAACTTGCCAACCACACAACCGCTAACCTACTCACAGGAGATAACCCACCTGTGGAAATCACCAACTGACACCTTCCAACGACACTGTACTGTACACTCTCTACAACATCAATACCCCATCCTAAGCCTATTCTCATTCACCAACTTTACCAGTCCGTCCGCTCCTCATGGACATCTACTAAATGCGCTACAACATCTTCAATTTCATCGCCATATTGCATCCTTCTTCATCCATAACAACTACTCCCTGTTGTATCCAACCTTCCGTCGAATAACCAACATTTCAATTTAAGCTCGTGGACCTAATCCCCTTCCACTAAAATTCTCAAATCACTCCAACTCCTCCTCAAGGTAGGCAGCCGTCTTACCACTGAACTCATAGGCTACACTGCCACTCTCCCACTTAGTTAAACTCATTCACTTCAACACTACCTGACTTCATTTTTCTTATGTCTGGCCCCTTTTATAAATTTAGTCGCCGCCTGACACTTCTCACATGACTTCCTTCATCGCATGTTTCTCATTTGCGGCCTCAATTCAATATCATTCTTTGCAACACCTGAACCAACGGATCATCATAACTTCGACTCCCCAAAGATCATCTCTCTCGAGCTGCCTTCATTAGAAATTCTCATTCAATACTTGAACCACAGGACACCACGGTTTAAGACAACCGCTTTTTTTTCAATACCACTTCACAACACTATGACCCAATGCAACTGAAGAACCATAACACTGGCGAACTTAACACATTCTATTCGATCAAAGACGACGATATCACATCATAGGCGAATACTCCACCTCGCTTGATAACACCAAGTCTCACTACTTTATCAACCCAAACCGGACCATTCATAATCCAAATGCCTTTCCTCTACCGGAACTAAAATACTGAAATCTCGAAATCACACTCTGAGAAGACCCCCCTTCGAGTCATCCATTACCCCGACATATGGGCAAGCATCCTACCATCACACTCGCATCGCGCGTTAACCAATTGTAAACATCATCACTACCTGAGCATAGCCTCAAGGCTCTCAGAAACACAACTCCGAGATGAAACAACATATTATCCTTCTGCAGGGCTACAACAACATCCCCCAACCAATTACGCATGGAAAACATTACGCACCTTATTCGTAGCACCATTTCAATTCCTCAAATCCACGTTTTATAGCAAGCGCTTCGTGACGTATAAGGTTGAGTAGGAAGAAACATAGGCATAAGCCTTAAAGAAATCAAATCGCACGATGAGGAACCAAGAAGGGAAGTACTCCTAACAACCCTGTAGCCTCTCGAAAGTACAGACATCTCCGTATCGATCCGCAAGACTCTACTAGACTTGCTCATGACTCGTGAAACCTAAGGGAACCTAGAGCTCTGATACCATGTTGTCACGACCCAAAATTTCATTAAGGTCGTGATGGCTCCAGACACCACTGTCAGGCAAGCCAATCCTTAATTAGTGAATTATATTCCTATTTTTAACGTTTTTGAATTTACCACCTTTCATTACGTTGCATAACAATTGAATAATTCTTCATTAAGCAAATACAACAGATAACCAAATCCAGTTTAGTAAATTAAATCCCAATACATTCCCAGAACCCGGTGACACAAGTACATGAGCAATTTCTAAGAATTTTACAAATTCTACAAAGCTTGTCCGAAATACAAATTGGACAAGGAATAAAAATGAAAATACAATACATAGAGGAAGACTCTGCCGATTGCGGGTCGTCTCCGAGTGATGCAGCTCGTCTAAGTCTCCAAGTCAGCCATATTGCTATGAAGGTACCTGTGCAATAAAATGCACAACAAGTGTAGCATGAGTACGAAAACAACGTGTACTCAGTAAGTATCCCCCTAACTTCAGAGAGGTAGTGACGAGAAGTCGAATTAGACACTTGCTATAATTCGGTTAAATATAATTAAGTGAGGTACTAAGCATGAGTATCATAGACAACTAAATAATAATCAGGGACAAGAAATATCAACTTATTTCACATTTTATACATCAATTCTTCTTCATTTTTAACTGGTAATTCAAAAATACTTAGGCCAATAAACATGTATAAATCACAGGAAATACACAGCATTTATCATGCGCAAACAAAATGCCGAGGGTCGAACGGCTCGAACCATAGATGCATCTATTTTCCTCGCTCGCGAATCGATCATGCGACGCGGTCAACATAATAATAATAAGTGTAACCTGCTCGCGAATCATACCTGCGACTCAGGTGCTCATAGGTACACGTATTCACATAATAAATTCGCATTTTTATCAAGAAAACAACTTCTCAAGAAAACGATAAAATTCTCTTTAGGCAAACATGAAGATAGTATTTAAACCATTTCTGGAAATTCATTTGCCAAGTTTGATAAGGTTTTAAATATCACCAATTCATCCGGAACACAATTATGCAAGGAAGGATTCATTCTCTTCTCAAATGACTAAGGAAAGTAAGCTCTGACCTTTTTAAGTATTCAATTACTAACTCGATAATATCACCAGACTAATATCATTGATAAAAATCACAAGTACAACAAGTAAGGCATGCTAGTGGGTCTTAGACTACCCTGACATGGCATAACAGTAGCTACGCACGGACTCCCGTCACCTCGTGCATACGTAGCCCCGCAAATAATAGTGTCACACCTCCTTTTTCACCGGTAAGGGTAATAAGGGAGTTTTTTCACTTTAAGTGACATTATCGATTTGGGATTATTTTATTTAGAGTCTCCACCCGAATTTTTTACGGTATTCCGGGACACCATTTGTTTATTAGAAATCCCAAAACCAAGGAATTTTGACTCTTTATTAAAGTCTACGAACCAGAAATCCGGGTAAGGAATTCTGTTAATCCGGGAGAAGGTGTTAGGCACTCCCGAATTCCGTGGTTCTAGCACGGTCACTTTATGATTCACACTTGGCTTATTTAATCTAATTACTCATTTTAGAACCTATCTGTATTTATCCTTTACCGCTTTTATTATTCTTTTTTATTTAAAGAATTATCTTAAGACGAGTTACGCGTACGTATCCTCGTTTAGTTTTGGTGCGTCAAAAATCATGTCACACGTACATGTACACAATTCATGACACTAAGTCTATTTAAGAAAAAGTTTGGTCAAAGTCGCGCGAACGCGTACCTTGAATTTATTGAAAATCGGCGCTTAAATCATGTCACGCGTACGTATACACAATTTATCACGCTTAATTATTTAAGAAAAGCTTTACACCTAATTAAATGAAAATCAAGCAAACAACAGGATGACTCACTCATTGGTAATTAACTCTAATGGTCCAATTTTGTTAATCTAACTATCTCCAAATTGCTGTTAATAAATTGATTAATTGTCATATAAATGCACTGAGCTTTGACCATGGAAAATCATATCTAAATCTTCAGTTCACAAATAAAGGTTCCTCGTATAGTTAAGTGTTCATCACCCTTCCCCTCTAGGTTAATAAAGTTAACTCCCATCTACTACTACCTCATGGTTCATTATACTGCACCATATCAATAAAACCACTAGGAACCAAGAAATGAATCATATATATGCATAAACCCCTCAAATTTTCAAGCGACAAAATACTAAGCCAAATTTGTTCTCACTACATTGGAAGTCAAGAGATATTAGAGGCACTTGCAGTTGCTCGAGAGATCATGAATGAAGCATTAGATAAAAATTTCATATCATTATTGGAAAGGTCAAAACGATCAGGTTGAGCTTAAATAGAAAATTCTTAATGAAGTTCTTCAAACATAAACCAATAGATTAAAACAGAGACCAACGGAATCACTGTCCAAACAACATATAGTTAATTCAAGCAAATACGCAGGAGGGTATTTCAAGCAAGAATTTCGTCATAATAAACTCAAATTCATATCTAAGCAGAACACCAACAAATACGTGAAACAGAGACTTGGGATAAGAGGTTGAACCTTTAGCAACAACTTCAGCGAAACAAACCTCTCGCCGGAAACCTCAACGAACCTCGTTGTCGACTCGACTCTGACTCAAGACCGATTGCGCGCATCTTTGAGGAAGAATAATAATGGTTTTTATGGTGTTTTAGCTGGTTGAAGATGACAGTAGGGAGGTGGAGTTGGATCTGAAGTCGATGTTGAGGCAGAACTCTTCGACTGCTATTTGGTCTCCTCTGTTTATGTCGTGTGGCTGGCTGAAATGTAGAAGAAGGAGCGGCTATGGGTGAAGGGAAGTGAGGTGACGGCTGGAAGGTGGTCGGAGATTAAAGGGAAGAAAGGGGATGGGGTGTTGCTGGTTCTCTTGTTCTCAAAGAGAGAGTGACCATGGTGCTGATGAGTGAGCGAGGAAGAAAAAGGATACGGCGCTGATATGGGGATCTAATTAAAGTTAGGTCCCCCTCTTTTTAGTCTAGGTCTATTTTGTTTCTGTAGAAGATAGAAAGATTTAGGGTTGTAATGTGGGGAATTTAGTTGGGCCTAAGATTTTGGCCCCTTAAATTGACAAATTTGAAACAAGGGTAAATTTTATCTTTCAAAAATAGTTATCTTACTACTAATTAAATTTCTTTTATCAAAACGACCTAATTAACATTTTAACTAATTAATTAAACTAATTGATTAAGCTAATGTATATTTTTTGTGACTTTTATATATTAATCTATCAATTAAAGGGGTAATTAATTTCTAAAAATGCGAATTAAACCTAAGATTACATGAAATAAAAAATGTGACAATTTATATGAATTTTCTATGATTTTAAAATATTAAACATGCATGAAATGCAACTAAATAAAGAAAAGTTCCTAAAATTCAATAAAGTTATTTTTTGATTATTTTTAGGAGTAATTTCCATGCGGGGCAAAAATTGGGTGTTCACAAATAACATATCTTCATTTAGTTCACCTATGAGGGCAATTCCCCCTCACAAAGTTAGAAAGGAGACTTACCTCGCTCCGAAATTCCATAATCGGCTTCCAAGTCCTTCCGACGACTCCAATGGATGCACAACGCCCCAAAACTATCCAAATAACGACAAACCAATGAAAATATAATCTAATATTGGTTAACAATTCAAATTATATAAATTCCCAACTCCGCTCGAATAATTGACCAAAATGCCCTCAGGCCCACGTGCCCGGATTCCGAAATTTCTCGAAGATAAACTCTACTCGTAGTCTTACTAGCTCAATTATACAATTTACTCTAATTTCCATGCTAAATTCGCGGCTAGAATCCAAATTACCAAATTTCTTCCATATATTTTTTTTCACAATTCCCATACTCAAATACGTACCTAGACCATGCATTTAACTTAGATTGAGTTGCAAATTACTCACCTTGTGATCCTTGACGAAAATCCCTCCTTGAAGCTCTCCACAATTGTAACGACCCGACCGGTCGTTTCGGGAATTTAAGCTCTGTTTGGTGGCGTAAGGTCTTGAACAGCTTCACATTGTGTATGTCGACCTGTGTGCGTGGTTAGATTCAGTTACCCAATAATTCGGAGTCGAATTGGAAGAAATATTTCAGTTTTAGAAGCTTAAGTGATGAAAGTTGACCGGAGGTTTGACTTTTGTGTAAACGACCTCTGAATGAGTTTTGGGTAATGTCCACAGCTTCGTAAGATGATTTTGTACTTAGGCGCGTGTCTGGAATTGGTTTTGGAAGTCCATGGAGGGATTTGAGGTACTTTGGCGAACTGTGATTTGATATTCCATCGAGATGTGGGTTCAGTTAGTATTATGACTTTTATCAGCTGAGATGAGTTAATGGAGAAATTTCTATTTGGTATGACATATTTTCGGTATGTGATTCCGAGTTGAGGGAGAGGTCCTCATGATAATTGTGATTCGATATTTTTAGATCGTGTTGAGTACCGCGGTGGAAATTTTATCAGGATGGTATCCTTGTGATATGTTCATATGCTTTGCTTTTTCCTTGTTATATTTCTTGTGGTAAGTCAGTATTGATAGAGAGTTGTGCCAATGGGATTTTGTTTGATAGATCCTTTATATGCTTCTATTTTCATATTTAGTCATTTCGTTATGCGTTTCCTTAGTTTAGTTTGCGAGATGTGTGCCCGGTGGTGTTAGTTATGGCTTGGTGATTCGAGTGTTTAATAATGAAGTCTTCGTGTTCATTGCATCATTATCAGTGTTATGGGGTTTGGAAACAGAGTCCTTCCATATGTGGGGCCAATTGCCAATGTTGAGTTGATTTCGGGCAGTTATTGTGATCAAAAGTGCTATTTGAGCCTATCTGTGATGAGCTATATTGTGTGGTCGTGCCTTATGGGTGTAGACCTGGGTTGATGCAGCTGGTTGAGGCTAATGCCAGATATGGGTTTAGAATCGGGTCTCTTGAGAAATGAGTAGAAGGTGAGTAAGTGAGGTATGAGGCTGATCGGTGGTGATGTGAGGGCTATGTTGCAGTTGTGATTGTTTCGTCAGGATTATGTGGGTTTGGGTGACATGGGATCACTCGCGGGTATGTGTTAGAAGTGTACAATCAGTGAGTGGAAGAGTTCAAGGTGAATCTTGGCACGTTCGAGAACGAACGTTTGTTTAAGAGGGAGAGAATGTAACGACCCGACCGGGCGTTTCGGGAATTTAAGCTCCGTTCGGTGGCATAAGGTCTTGAATAGCTTCACATTGTGTATGTCGACCTGTGTGCGTGGTCAGATTCAGTTACCCGATAATCCGGAGTCGAATTGGAAGAAAAATTTCAATTTTAGAAGCTTAAGTGATGAAAGTTGACCGGAGGTTTGACTTTTGTGTAAACGACCTCGGAATGAGTTTTGGGTAATGTCCACAGCTTCGTAAGATGATTTTGGACTTAGGCGCGTGTCCGGAATTGGTTTTGGACGTCCATGGAGGGATTTGAGGTACTTTGGCGAAAGTTAGAAATTCAGAGATTCCGGTCGATAGGTGAAATTTTGATATCAGACTCGGAATGGAATTCCGAGAATGGCTGTAGGTCCGTTGTGTTATTTATGATTTGTCTGCAAAATTTCACGTCATTCCGGGTTGATTTGATAGGTTTCGACGCGAGTCTTGATATTTGAAGTTTTGAAAACTCCTAATTGCTTTTTGGTTTGATTCGTTGTTTTAGTGTTGTTTTATGTGTTTTGAAACCTCGAGCGAGTCTGTGTTAGGTTATGTGACTTGTGTATGTGATTAGACAGGGTCCCGGGGGCCTCACGTGTGTTTCGGATGGGTGTCGAGTCAATTTTCTCTCTTCTTGCACTGCTGTACCTGTCTGCTGTTTCTCTCTTCTATGCGATCGCATAAGCATAGCTGCGATCGCATAGTGTGAATTTGAATCGCCCAAGTTTCTTCTATGCGATCGCACAGGAGGAGCTGCGATCACATAGTGCTATACTGACCCCTCAAGCTTTCCTTCTATGCGATCGCATAGTGGCAATCGCGATCGCATAGTTGTCACGACCCCAAACCCAAACAGGCCGTGATGGCGCCTATCGTGGAACTAGGCTAGCCAACCATCACCTTACTACGCATTTGTCCAATTATAAGAGTTCACAATTTAATAATAAGCATGCAACCAAGCATAGAATAGTGTAATTTAGTCTTAGCGTCCCAATGCTAGTCTAAACAAAACCTCTCAAGACTGGAGTCAATAGTCATGAGCATCTAAGAATAGATAAATCTAACTCTACTAAAACTATAATATATTTCTCTGAATCAAGTGCTAAAAACATAATAAGGAAGGGAAGTGGAGAAGCTGTGGACGCTGAACAGCTACCTCGAAATCCCGTGAATCTGCAACTACAAGCCAGGACAGCTACTGCTCCAGACCGTCACATGAATCTGTGCACAGAGGCACAAGGAGTCTTTATGAGTACGCCAACTCAGTAGTAATGAAAATAAATCACAGTCTGAGAAATATAAAGCACACAGTACAGATACACAATTTCACAAAGCCAGTAAATCACCAAGTCACCAGGTAGTATTCATCAAATACATAAGTTCGAAATCAGTTTCCAGAAATCCTTTGAACCAAGTGTAATATCAGAATTTCTCAGTAAAACCAGTTTGAAAACGAAGTAAATCATAGTTCGAAAAACTTAGTAAAATTATCATAAAACTGCCCTCGGGCCATAATCATTTCTCGTAACAATATCTTTCCGTATTAGCCCATCAGGAAACTTCACAATCACTCTGCCCATCAGGGAACCTCACAACCACTCTGCCCATCAGGCGACCTCACAATCACTCTGCCCATCAGGCAACTTCACAATCACTCAGCATAAGCGCCGCAGGCATCACTCATTAGGTACCTGCGCTCACTGGGGGTGTGTACAGACTCCGGAGGGGCTCCTACAACCCAAGCGCTATAATAAGCCACAACATGGCATAAATCACACACAATATAGGTCCGCAGCCTCACTCATATCGTATCATCCTCACAATATAGGCCATCAGCCTCACTCAGTCAGACACTCTCAATTTGCCCTTCAGTCCATAAATATACCGGGTTCTCGACCCAAAAATAGTGTTTCATTTTCAAGAAGTAGTATCAAAATACTCTGAGTGTCAAAACAATTTCACAGAAAAGACTGAGTGAAAAATCATAACATATCAGTGAACAAAATATAGTAAACACATCCCCCAAGGGGTAAACAGGTCGGCACTAGGACCCAAACATGGCTTACAGCCCAAATCATATCATAATATAATAATACTAATTAAGCATAGACTTAAAAGTCGGTTTCGCAACTCAATAGTCGCCTAAGTAAGGAGTATATCTCTAAAGTTTCAACCTTTGCATTCCAAAACCCGTGAAAGGGTGCATAGTCCAGGGTTTCATACCCTCAGGACAGGATTTAAAGACATTACTTACCTCAAACTAGCCCGAAATTACTTCGCAATGCGTTTGCCTTTCGAATCAACTTCCGGATGCTCCAAATCTACCAAGTTCAGATTTTTATCATCAAATTATGCTCAAGGAATAAATTCCAATTGAAAAATATCAAATTTAGCTCAAAAATCCGAATTCGGTCAAAACCCGACCCCCAGGCCCGCATCCCGAGACTCAGAAAATTTTATACCAAAATTTTCTTCGTCCTCTCACGAGTCAGTACATATAAAGAACACCAAAATCAGGGTTTGTTTGGCCCCTCAAATCGACCCCTAAAGGTCTCATAATCTCAAGCCCTAAACCACCTTTTTCTACTGATTTTCATGAATCTAATACTGAGATTATGTTCTATAATCACCCATAAACGAGTTTTAAGGTCCAAAATACTTACCTCTACGAATGCCCCTGATTTCCTTCTTCAAAAATTGCCTCAAGAGCTCTTTGTCTGTACAAAAATGGTGTAATAAGGGTTTAGGTCGCAGAGGAGTTTATTTAAATATGCCCAGTTATTTACTCTTCGCGAACGCATCAAAGTGACCGCGTTCGCATAGAGTATCCAGATGGGCCCCTTAATTCCTTCTATGCGAACGCGGCTCCCAACCCGCGAACGCACAGTGCACCTGCCCCAAGCTCCGCGAACGCACCCCCCAGGCCCGCGAACACACATTGCAAAAGGCCCGGGGTCCCTCAGATGGTCGAATCCCTATGCGAACGCATCTCCATGCTCGCGTTCGCATAAGTCTGGACACTCACACTCCACGTTTGCACCACTCACTCCGCGAACGCACTGAACAAATTCCCAGCTCCCCAATTTCCCCTATGCGAACGCAGGGTCCCCTCCGCGAACGCATAGGGTTAATTACCTGTGCAAAAACACCAGCAAACAACATCCGTTTTAAGTCCCATTTGAGTCCGTTAATCACCGAAAATCAATTCCGAGTCCCTAGGGACCCCAACCAAACTTACCAACATATCCCATAACATCATTCAAACTTAGTTTCACTCTCAAAACACCAAAACTAACATCAAAACACCCAATTTACATCGGATTCAAGCCTAAGAACTTTGATATTTCTAAAATCCACCAATGATGCCGAACTGAAATTTTGCAGACATATCCAAAATGACATTACGAACCTGTTCCAACTATCGGAATTCCATTCTGACCCCGATAGCCTATTTTCCACTGCCAACCGGAAATCACCAACAACTAACTTTCGCCAATTCAAGCCTAATTCTACATCGGACATCACAAAATTATTCTGAACACACTCCTAAGTCCCAAATCACCTAACGAAGCTATTCGAGCCATAAAATCCGCATTCCGAGGTCGTTTACCAATAAGTCAACTCATAGTTGACTTTTCCCATTTTAAGGCTAATTGACTGAACTCTCACTACAACCATTCGATTTCAAGCCTATAAACTATAATACATCAAATACAGTATAACCAATCTATAACAAGTCAATAACAATAATTATAATGCAGTTTTTACGTAATGACAGACTGAGTCGTTACAATAGTGTTACCTTGGGCCCTAGTTTCTTTTTCTTCGCTGCGATCGCACAGCTTCATCCGCGATCGCGGAAGCCTACATCCCCCTTCTACGCGTTTTCATTCTCACTATCGCGAACGCACATTGCAGATTGGCCAGCAACATTTTTCTTCTATGCGATCACATTATTTTGTCCGCGATCGCATAACATCTTTTGGTCAATGACATCTTTTCTTCTATGCGATCGCATTGTTTTGTCCGCGATCGCAATGCACAAAAATACCTGGGCAGAATATAAGCTCTCAAAATCTGGGTTTCATCATTATTAACATATTTTGACTTCTTGAACTCGATTTTGGGCGATTCTTTGAGAGGTTTTCACACAAATCAAATGGGTAAGTGTTCTTACACTATAATTAATTATATTTCACGAATTAATTCTTGTTTTTATCATTTAATTTGTGTTTTGGGTTGGGGAAAATTCTGGGTTTTGAAAGGAAACTTCTAAAATGAAAATTCATGATTTGAATGACCAAATGTTATCGGAATTGGATAAATTTAGTATGGGTGAACTCGTATCGGAATGGGTAATCGGAATTTGTATAATTTGTCGAGTTCCAAAAGAGGTGCGGGCCCGGGGGTCAACTTTTGGGTCGATTTTCATAAATTAGTAAAGATTGAAACTTTATTATTCGGAATCATTCCTTATAGGTGTTATGTGTATTTTGAAGTTGTTTTAGTTGATTTTGAGCCATCCGGAGGTCTTTCCGCCCGAGAAGTTCACTTTTGAGTATCCGGTGGTCGTCTTTGAGGTAAGTATCTAGCCTAACCTTGTGCGGGGGAACTACCCCCTAGGATTGAGTCTTCTTTGTTGATTGTAGTCCGTGTATGCGAGGTGACAAGTGCGTACTCAGACTTATTTTCTAATAGACTGGCCTTTTAGGGTTCGTAGGTTCTTATGTTACTTGTGTATGAATTGTAATTGATACATTTGAGTCCTTGGTGGTTAATTTCATCCTTTCCTACTTAAATTAGAATTACTTGCTCCTGGATTCCTTCGTTGGCTATTTGATCTTAATTGACTTAAGTGAATAATTTACCGTTCTTATCTTCATGCTATATTTGCTTACTAGAACCGCCCAATTGACTATATTAGTGTTATCAGGCTTTATAGTTGTCTAGCCGTAGTTAGAATATCCGTTCGTTGGAGTCAAGCATGCCCGTGAGTCTTACATTGTGATTTATAAGACTTTTCCCTTATGTGCTACTTGGGTCTAGTTGATAAATATTTATGTTGTCGATGTGTTCTTGATATTGCCTATTACTGGGCCTTTATTTGAGCTGAGTTTTGTTCCGTAAATTAAATTGTTTAGGCGAGTTGGTTATAGATATTTTACCTTTCCGGGATAATGTTGTTTTCATTGTTGACTCCCTTGCCGGGATGGTATGATTTCTATTATTGCTTGTGCTGTTAATGATATTGATTGCGTTGTTGACTCCCTTGCCGGGATTTTGTGGTTTATGGCTCTTATTGTTGACTTTCCTTGCCAAACTGTTGTTTTTGTTATTGTTTGGGTAAGGAAGAGTGTAAAGCACGAAGGGTGATGCCGTGTATTCATTTCATTCATTGCATTTTGAGAAAGAGAGTAAAAGCACGAAGGGTGATGCCGTGCCATGATTTATATTGCTGTCATTTACACATTGCATTGGGAGGAAGAGAGTAAAAGCACGAAGGGTGATGCCGTGCCATGATTTGTATTGCTTTCATTTACACATTGCATTGTGATGAAGAGAGTAAAAGCACGAAGGGTGATGCCGTGCCATGATATTTACATTTAAAAGCACGAAGGAACATGCCGTGCCCCTTTCATTTATTTATTACATTGTGAGGATTAGAGTAAAAGCACGAAGGGTGATGCTGTGCACTTATCTTTGCATTATTGTTTCCATCGTTCTGTTTGATAATTACTATACTTGTTTTGGTGAGGATGAGAGTAAAGCACGAAGGGTGATGCCGTGTATTCATTTCATTCATTGCATTGTAAGGAAGAGAGTAAAAGCACAAAGGGTGGTGTCGTGCCATGATTTCCGTGCTCCTGTTTGATATTAACTGCATTTGCTTAAGAGTTAATATTCCATTGTTGTGATTTGGATATTCATATTGATCTCTTACTACATTCATCGACAAGACTTGATGTTCCTCCTGCATTGCATGGCAAGTTTTGAGTTACGGACTGAGTTCCTATAGGTTTACCTTGAGAAGATTATGATTTTGAGATTTTACTGAGGAGTTTTATTGAAAAAGTGATGGTTTTGAAATGATTATATCTGAAGGATTTCTACATCGAAATTATATTTGAAAAGCTTTAGTCTTGCATAAAATGATATTTGAAAGTCTTTTACTGGGAAGCATCTTTGGAAACTTCGTATTTTGAAAGAAAACTATGTTTTACGTAATTCTCTCTCTAGTACATATACTTATATATATATTTTGGAAAAAGTATGTTTTCAAAGGAAACCTTTCTATATTAAAAAGGATTTTTCTTGCAAAGCTTTTCATATGATCTGTTGTTTAAGGGTTCCCACCAGTTTATGGAATTTAATGGCTAGGGTTCGATGTGATTAAATAAACGTGGAATTAAGTTGTGGGTTTCTCTAGTGCATTGTGCTTTCTTCTGGTTTGGCTTGTCTTTTTTTGTCCATCTTTCTGCGTATTTTGTGCTGTTTCGTGGTTATTTTTCTGTAATTTCCTTCTGTATTATATTGTCATTGTTGTAAATTATCCCGTGATGTTCTTAGATATATGTACTGTTCGGTTTCTTCTATATTTATGCCAATTACTTCTTGTAGACCAGTGGTGTTTTGACTACTCCTCGTCACTACTCCACCGAGGTTAGTCTTGATACTTACTGGGCACCACTGTGGTGTGCTCATACTACTCTTCTGTGCATTTTTGTTTGCACATATCCAGGTTTTGGTTGTTAGTAGCTGCGCAGTTGATTGCCTAGGAGACTCAAGGTAACCTGTTGCTGCGTTCGCAGGCTTCAGAGTCCCCTTCTTTGTATTAATATTCATACACGGTTGTATTTATTCCCAAACAGTTGTATTTAGAAGTTGTAGAAGATTCGTAGAGCTTATGACTTGTATTACCGGGTTTTGGGAAAATAATGTAAATTCTGTCAAGATTTTTATATCGAGACTGTTGATTTTCCTTTTATTATTGTTGTTGTCCAATAACTGTTAGGCTTACCTAGTCCCTAAGACTAGGTGCTATCACGATACCCAACGGAGGGAAATTTGGGTCGTGACAACAATCGCCCATACCAAATGAAAATAGGAGGAGAATTGGAAAAAATCCCGTTTTAAAACATTCTGCCCAGGCCTCATTTCCGCACCTGCGGTCCAACCTTCGCACCTGCGCTCCTGCAGGTGCGCCCAAACTCCCGCACCTGTGGCCTCCTTAGCTCCAGCCCAAAACTCGCACCTGCGGCGCCCAAAGCCGCACCTGCGTCCAAAGCCTCGCAGGTGTGGTCACACCAGATGACAGCAACTTCAACTTTCTTAAACTTCAAATATTGATCCGTTAACCACCCGGAATCCACCCGAGGCCCCCGGGACCCCGTCCAATTTCACCAAACTGTTCCAAAACATAATGCGGACTTGCTAAAGGCCTCAAATCACCTCAAATAACATTGAAACAACGAATCACTCTCCAATCCAATCTTTATGAACTTAGAAATCTCCAACTTCTACATTCGATGTCGAAACCCGTCAAATCACCTCCGATTGACCCCAAATTTTGCACACAAGTCATATTCGGCATTATGAACCTGCTCTAACTTTCGGAATCGCATTCCGGCCCCGATATCAAAATTTTCACTTCCGGTCGGATTCTTCAAAAACCTTCAAATTTCTATCTTTAGCCAAATGAATTCAAAATGACCTACGGACCCGAATTCACTTCCGATCGCGCTCCCAACTCCAGAATCACCATACGAAGCTATTCCCAGGCTCGGAATCCCAAACAGACATCAATAACACTGAAATGCCTTCCAACCCAAATTTATGAAATTCTTCTAAAATGCTAACTTCCACATTATACGCCGAAACGCTCCTGGGTTATCCAAAACTCGATCCGGACATACGCCCAAGTCCGAAATCATCATACGAACCTGATGGAACCTTCAGATTCTGATTCCGAGGTCGTTTACTCAGAATTCCAATCTTAGTTGATTCTTCCAACTTAAGGCTTCCGAAATGAGAATTTTTCTTTCAATTTAACTCCGAACTTCCCGAATTTCAACTCCGACCATACGCACAAGTCATAATACCTGAAATGAAGCTGTTCATGGCCTCAAACTGCTGAACAACGCGCTAGAGCTCAAAACGACAGGTCGGGTCGTTACATTAGGAGTTCGTGCTTTTATACTCTTATAATAATATAGAAAATACTGAAATTTCTTACTTGAACAACATTTTCCCTCTTTATCGATATTTTGTATAATATCTAAAAATTACATTTAATAATTTCAAAGAAATACTTAATCACGTGTCTCTCTTTTAATAGTGACAAACCGTGTATATAGAATTTTCCCCTTAGACGTAAGCAAATATAAGGACAAGAAAATGTCCTAATTATAATGACTCTTATTTCTCCAAGATATATTTATGTTAAAATATTATGACTTCCTACATAATTTAAATAAGAAAATATTTAATGACCAGATTTAGTTAATTTTAAAGTAGAAAAAGGTGAATAATATTTCTCTAAGGGTCTCCGTATTTTAATATAGTATGGATGTCCATTGCTTATATTCAGAACGTTGTAACGACCCGAATGGTCGTTTTGAGCTCTAGCGCGTCGTTCAGCGGTCGGAAGTCATGAACAACTTCATTTAAGGTATATTGACTTATGCGTATGGTCGGAGTTGAATTTCGGGGGGGGGGGGGGTTCGGGGTCAAATTGGAAAGAAAATTTTCATTTTGGCAGCCTTAAGTTGAAGAAAATGGCTAAGATTGGAATTTTGAGTAAACGACCTCGGAATCAGGATCCGAAGGTTCCACTAGCTTCGTATGATGATTTCGGACCTTGGGCGCATGTTCGGATCGGGATTTGGATGACCCGGGAGTATTTCGACGTATATTAGGGAAGATAGCATTTTGGAAGGATTTCATAAATTTGGGTTGTAAGGCATCTCAGTGTTATAGATGTTCGTTTAGGATTCCGAGTCTAGGAGTAACTTTGTATGGTAATTCTGGAGTTGGGAGCGCGATCGGAAGTGAATTCAGATGTTCGTAGGTCATTTTGAAGTCATTTGGCTAAAGATAGATATTTGAAGGTTTTTGAGAATCTGACCGGAAGTGGAGAATTTGATATCAGGGTTGGAATGCGATTCCGGAAGTTGGATCACGTCCGCAATGTCAAATATGACTTGTGTGCAAAATTTGGGGTCAATCGGATGTTATTTGACAGGTTTCAGCATCGGATGTGGAAGTTGAAATTTCTTAAGTCTTAAAGATTTGGATTAGAGAGCGATTCGTCGTTTTGATGTTTTTTGATGTGTTTTGAGGCTTCGAGCAAGTCCGTGTTATGTTTTGGGATAGGTCGGTGTGATTGGACGGGGTCCCGGGAGCCTCGGGTGGATTCCGGGTGGTTAACGGATCAAAGTTGAAGTTGAAAAAGAGTTGAAGGCTGCTGGTGTCTTGTGTGACCGCACCTGCGAGGCTTTGGCCGTAGGTGCGGGGCCGCAGGAGGGGCTTGGATGCCGCAGGTGCGAGGTATGGCTGGCTGGGCTGAGGACCGCAGGCGCGAGGTTATTTCCGCACCTGCGAAGGCGCAGGTGCAGCGTATGGATCGCAGGTGCGAGTTTTGGCTGGAGCCGAGGAAGCCGAAGGTGCGGGAGATTGGTGGCACCTGCGGAATCGCAGGTGCGGAGAGGTGATCGCAGGAGCGGGAACTGCTGGGTTGAGTCAGGTCCGCACCTGCGATGGAATTTCCGTAGGTGCGGAGCCGCATGAGCGGCTATTAGACCGCAGGTGCAAAAAGTAGGCCTGGGCAGATTGTTTTTAAAACGGGAATTTGTCATTTCTTCTCCCATTTTCATCTTGGTGAGGGCGATTTTGAGGAGCTTCAAGAGGGGATTTTTGTCATGAATCACAAGGTAAGTAACTTCTTCATGTTTTAAGTTAAATACAAGACTATTACATGGGTTGAACATGAATTTTGGGAAAAATATGGGGTTTTGAAGAAAACCTAGAAAATTTGGTAAAAGTTGATTCGAGCCACGAGTTGAGCATGAATGTTTGAGTAAATTGTATATTTGGACTAGTGAAGCTATGGGTAGAGTATAACTTCGAGATATTTCGGAATCCGGGCACGTGGGCCCGAGGGCATTTTGGTCAATTCACTAAGCGAAGTTGGAAATTTGTATAATTTGAATTGTTATCAAGTATTTGAGTATATTTTCACTGGTTTGTCGTTGTTTGGATAGTTTGGGGGCGTTGTGCATACATTGGAGTCGTCGGAAGGGCTTGGAAGCCGTTTACGGAAATTTCGGAGCAAGGTAAGTCTTCTTTCTAACTTTGTGAGGGGGAATTGTCCCCCTAGGTGAACTAAATAAATATATGAAATTATTTGCGGGGGCTACGTACGCACGAGGTGACGAGAGTCCATGCGTAGCTACTGTTATGCCATGTCCGGGTAGTCTAGGATCCACTAGCATGCCTTAATTGTTATACTTGTGATACTATAAATGATATTTGTCTGGAGATATTACCGAATTAGCAATCGAATAATTAAAAGAACCAGAACTTGTTTTCCTCAATTAATTTAGATGAAAAATAGATTCTTCCTTGTATGATTGTGTTCCTGTGGAACCAGTGATGTTTTAAAACCTTATTAAACTTGACAAATGAATTTCCATAAATGTTTTAAACTATATCCTCATGTTTACCTAAAGAGAATTTTATCACTTCTTTATGAGACTGTCTTCCTGATGAAACATAAATCTATTATGTGATTATGTGTACCTATGAGCACCCGTGTCGCATGTATGATTCGTGAGCGGGGTAGCCTTATAATTATGTCAACCGCGTCTCATGATCGATTCGCGAGCGGAGTAATAGATGCATCTATGGTTCGAGCCGTTCGACCCTCGGCAGTGCACAGTATTATTATTGGTCCGCGCCGTTCGACCCTCGGCATATGTGTGCATATGATAAATGCTGCATACTTTCTATGATTTATGTCTGGTTATTGGTGTAAAGATTTATGAAATTGCCAGCTAAAGAGAATAAGAATTTATATGTAAGAATGTGAAATAAGTCTATGCTACGTATTCCTGATTATTATTACAGTGTAAAACTGAAATGACGAAAGTTAAGGTGCTAAATGTGACTCAATTAATATTTCCTATTCTCTGATCATTGTTAAATCTGTCTATGATATCCATGTTTAGTGCCTCACTGAAATTATACTAGACTGACTTATAGAAACTATCAAGTCGACCACTCGTCACTACCTCTCTGAGGTTAGGCGGGATACTTACTGGGTACACGTTATTTTCGTACTCATACTACACTTGCTGTGCATTTTTGTTGCACAGGTACACCCTTAGCGGTGGTTGTTTTGGAGACTTAGACGTGCTGCATTATCCGGAGGCGTCTCGCAGTTGAAAGAGTCTCCCTCTATGTATTGTATTTTATTTTAAACTCCTTGTCCAATTTTTATTTCGAACAAGTTTTGTAGTATTTGTATAAACTCTTAGAATCTGCTCATGCACTTGTGACACCGGGTTCTGGAAAATGTATTTGGGTTGTGTTTTACATAAATGAACTGTTTCTTTTCCTACGAAATGGATTTCTATCTAGATGTTATGTATTAAAAATTAAAAGTAACGATTTCGAAATTGCTAAAACAGGAATTTTACTTCTATTAATAAATGATTGGCTTGCCTGACAGTGGTGTCCGGCGCCATCACGACCTTATGGATTTTGGGTCGTGACAAACGCTTTCTATAAAATTTATGTATCAAAAATATAAATACTACTTTAATAAATACTGCAATTAAATTTAAATTATCTAATGTTCATAATTTTTACTCTTTAACTCAAAATAAAAAATATTAGAAATACTTCGGGAATGACACTCAACAGCTGCAATTTAAATGTACATAATTCATTAGTATTGTTCAAAAGTTTTATATTTCTTAATATGGGGTACACGTGTCATGAGCATAATCCTATCCATAAATAATTTTATGAATTATAATATTATTAGTTTTGGCGACAAATTAATGTTAAATATAAGTTTAATAAAAAAAGAAGGATGGTTTGTTTCTTTACATCAAATTAAAATGAATTTGACACTTTTTAAGAAATTAAATTGTATTTAAAGTAAAATTATAACATCTCTAAATTCAAAATGTAAATAAAAAAGGGTTAGGAAAAGACTCCTTAAGTTTTTCCTTTTTATAAAGTATTTTCTCTTTGATTACAATTTCATTACATGTTGAAAAGATAATTTTCTCTTTTATTTAACTTAGATTTTAGGAATTGAGCAAAATATAATTTCTTCTTGAAAACTTGCATTTCTCATTTATTTATTTATGAATTTTAGGAATGCATCCTTTTTGTACTTTTCTTTTATTTATGTGAGAAATTTGGGAATGTTTTATTTTTCTTCCTTTTAAAAAAGAAACTTGTAGATAGACTTTTTTTTACTTTTCGTAAGTATATTTATGTTAGATAAAATTATACTTCTCAATATATGTCTTTTTTTATATTTAAATTAGGAATTACTAACACTTTGAGGAGAAATTTGTACCTTCTTGGCTAAGTTTTTACTTACATTTTGGATTGTTTTTGCTTTTAGTAAAAAAAAATTATTCTGATACTGTTAAATAAAAGAAAAAGGTTAAGGAACATATTTTAAAGGATCAAATTAACAATATAATGTTCTGCTATCTTTTGATTATCATAAAGGAAGAGAAAATTTTCAAAGACTCGTTTTTTCTTTTACTGCTTTACAAGCAGCAAATCAAGAAAATAAATTTCATAACAAAAATAGATACATTTTCCTTCTTACGCAAGTTTGTAGGAATTGAAGTTGAATACAAATTCCTAACTATTAGTTTAGTGTAGATACATTTTTTTTTTGTTGAGTAAAAAGGTATAAAAAAAAGTCAAAGTTGTATAATTATAGTAAACTTCAAAAGTTCTAAATATAGTAGAATATCTTAAACAATTTAAATAAGAAAACGTGTATAACTAAAATTTTAGTTGCTTTCAATTCAAATGTGTCACGACCGAAATTCCACCTTTCCGACCGTGACTGCGTCTAACGTTGAAGCCGCTAGACCAGCCAACGTACACAATATTTGACCTTGATAGAACAACGTAGCAGTATAAAAAAAATCATTAACCTTCAAACAGTTACTGAAATAATTCGAACTCCTTAATGTTCAACCTTTACCGAAAACATCCCACACCATTAACTTTCAAATCTTTACTGAACATCCCAACTCACATCAAACGTTTCACAGCAGAAAAATAATATTACTTCAAAAACTCATAATAAAACGATAAGACAACAACAACGAACAATCCCAAAACCGGGGTGTCACAACCTCACGAACTATCTAAACTGAGTACTAAATACAAAGTCTGAAAAGAAATATACAATTGTCTTGAAACTAGGAGAAAAAGTAAGACAATGAGGAATCCAAATGCAGGAGAGACACCAAGGCCCACGAACGCCAGCGGGTATACCTTGAAGCTCTGGGTGGACTGAAGGTGACTCCCTCAATGCGGTCCACTGGGTCCGGATGCGTGATCTGCACAACATTAAGAAGTGCAGTGTAGCATCAGTACAACCGACCCCATGTACTGAGTAAGTGCCGAGCCTAACCTCGGCCGAAGTAGTGACGAGGCTAGACTTGACAACAATGATAACCTGTTCTAATCTACAGTAGGTAACAAGGATAATACAAGACAAGAGATAGGCAAGCAGGTAAGTGATACGAGAGTAGTAAGGGGAAACAAGTAATGTGAAGCAGTATAGTTGACAGTTAGAAGTAAACAAGGGAGGCCATCTAACGCAATAACCAACGAAGCAAATATAAATATCAGAAAAGTAAACAATGGCACGGCATCACCCTTCGTGCTTTTACTCTCTTCCTCACAATGCAATGTAATCAAATATCATGGCACGGCGTCACCCTTCGTGCTTTTACTCTCTTCCTCACAATGAAATATACGATGTATCATGGCACGGCGTTAACCTTCGTGCTTATAATCAATAAAAGTCATGGCACGACATTTACCTTCGTGCTTATAATA